>JAVIAB010000092.1:183323715-183631393 GCA_032433765.1 Megaustenia siamemsis
AGGCCGCATGAAGGCCGAAGCGTTAAATATTTTGCAATGTCCTTTATTGTAGAACTGTCTCCATACTTTGTTGGAGTGTATGTTACACCCCACCACATGTCCTCATATATCATTAACACCATATGTCCAAAACATCACAAAGCGTGACGGGTGACCTTCAATTTACATTTTTTTTTTATCACAAGTGGAAATACAATATTTCAAGCAGGTTAATAAAAACAGCGAATCATTTCAGGGGAACATGTATGTTTAAAGCACTTGGAGAAAAATAACAAATAACAATAGATGGTCCCGAAACAGGATCAAACCCGTACCCCTTGGCACAGCGCCTAGCCACGAAAAACCAAACGCTAGATCACACGGCTAACTCAGCGATCTTACATAAATATTAAAAAAAAAAACACCATCATTGGCGATGTCTTTCACACAGGTGTACGCATGACTATAGCATAGTGTTACAATCACAACTCGGGAATAAATTGTGTATCTGTATTTTCCTACAAAAACATTATCTCCCGCGTAGGTTGTTTGGGCTGAATACTTGCGTTGCAGACAAAAAGTTATAGGACGAAACAGCGCGAATAATAGTTTCCTGTCATTTCCGTTGTAAGTTTCCTTAACTATTATTTGTCTCCCTCCTTAATAGCAATCATGTTATCGAGCCTAAGATGTTAGTTTGTATTGGCCCTTGGCAAACGTGATGATATAAAGGAGGGAAATTTAAATTATGATAGTGAGAGTTCACATCTTCATGTGTTGAAGAGCTTCTCCTCGAAGTTATCACTTTAACCATACTCACTGAGAAAGGTGGCTATTGATTTTAGTAAAAGCTGTACAGCTGAGACGACTTCGAGGCGTTAGGTTATGTTTGAAGCCTTGTTTACATGTCGTTGAGTCAGTGCGTTACCGTTACGCTAAGACACATTCTCTAAGATGTTATCGCCGAGTGTTATAACCACTACGCTAAGACGCACTCTCTGAGATGTTACTGCTAGTGGTACAACCATTACGCGAAGACGCACTTGCTACGATGTTAGCGCCAAGTGTTAACACTACCGCGCTAAGACGCACCCTCTATGATGCTACCGTCAAGTGTTAAAAGCACCACGCTAAGACGCAGTCTCTAAGATGTTAGCATCAAGTGTTACAAGCACCACGCTAAGACGCATCTCTAAGATGTTAGCATCAAGTGTTACAAGCACCACGTTAAGATGCAGCCTCTAAGATGTTAGCATCAAGTGTTACAAGCACCACGCTAAGACGCAGTCTCTAAGATTGAGTTATTGAGTTATTGAGTTATTTGCAGGTCATCATCATTGCACTCCGAACATGTCCATAGGTGCTCAGATCCCCTCCTCAGCAATTCCCTCAGTGTCCAGCGACTGACGACTCCAGTTCTATGTTGGTTGATAAGTCTTCTTACACGGCCACTAAGTTTCTCATTTCTGGCTGTGCCCATCTTAACTCCCAATTCCATCATCCGACGAAGTGACGTTGATCTGTGTTTGTCGAAGTCCTGTGCTCTTCCCACATCTCGGAGGGCATTGATGATGTCCGCCCGATCCATCGGTTGCCCGTCCTCAACGACAGCGCAGCTAGCCAACCTGTCCGCTCTTTCATTTCCCCGTACTCCCGCATGTCCAGGGACATAGACAAAGGTGACCTTACGTATTTTGGATTTCTGCAACGACTCTACCCATTGCATGCGTACAAAGCCCGCCTCCACTTTTTTAATCATGCTCATCGAATCACTCAGTATACATGCGTGGATGTAGTCTTATGACTCTAACCATTTGAATGCCTTGGTCACTGCCATCACCTCCATTGTCATGCTACTTGTGGTCATGGCGTATGCACCACTGTCTTCCTTGGCTATTCTGCCTGCCGAGCGTGCTGTAAATGCCCATGCACTTCTTTCGTGTCGTCTTACAGATCCGTCTGTATAGATGACTGCATCTTTCTCATCGGTGTTATCGCAGATGAGACCGTTGACCTCAGCATTAACCACGACCGGGTTCTGTTCCCTACTTTTCCTGTCGAGTGTGACTATACATAAGAAAGTCCCCTTGAATGACGTAGGCACCGGTATCCACTCCTCACCAACGCTGATATTGGTAAGCCCACAGATCTGTTAGATGACATCTTCTGCTCGGCCCACCCATGATTTGCCTCTTTTTAGCCTGGTACCTTTCTCTGTGTTGAGCACGTGGTGCAATGGATGCTTTGTATCTGTTCTAATCTTCAGGTATGCTCGTGCTCTCCAGATCTTGATTCTGTCATCCATGGTTGGAAAGTCAAGAAGATACCTCATTGCTACACAGGGAGTGTCCCTCGTACATCCCAGGATAATGCGCATGGCTTCATTTTGTATTTTCTCCAGCCTATCAATTTGAGTCGTACTGACAGTAAGAATGGCCAGGGCATACTCGATTGGTGCGAGGACTAGTCCCTGGAACAGAAGAATAAGTAGCCTCTGCTCGATGTTGGCAGCTGCCATGACCTTCAAGGCGGCTAATCCTTTGCGGGATTTTGTTATCACATGGTCGACGTGGTCCCGAAAACACAGGCTACGATCAAACTTAACTCCGAGGTATGTCATCAACTTGTCCCTGATCACCTCATCAGCTCCCATTCGTACTACCGGTGTGGTCGTATTAACGATATGATTGTTAAGGGAGAACCATGAAACTGATGCTTTATTAGGATTAACCAAGGCACCTGAAACCCCACACCAGGAAGAAATGCGATCGAGTTCGTTTTGCATTGTGGAGGCGATTCCCCGTCTGTCTCTTCCCTGTCGATATACCAGAATATCATCAGCAAAAGTCATAGTTCTTCCTCTCCCATCCAGCTGTTGGGCCGTGATCGTTATTGTGTACACGTTAAATAGAACTGGTGACAATGGTGAGCCTTGTGGAAGCCCAGGACAAATGGATGTTGGCTCGGAAGACCAACTTCCACATCTGAGTATCACCCTCCTCTGAAACAGTGCCGCGGCGATCCATCTAATGAGGAAGGGGTTCACCGCCAGTTTGAGAAGCATATGCATGAGATATTCAAATCAAAAAGTCTCTAAGATGTTAGCATCAAGTGTTACAAGCACCACGCTAAGACGCAGTCTCTAAGATGCTAGCATCAAGTGTTACAAGCACCACGCTAAGACGCATTTTCTAAGATGTTAGCATCAAGTGTTACAAGCACCACGCTAAGACGCATTTTCTAAGATGTTAGCTTTAAGTTTCAAAAGCACCACGCTAAAACGCATTCTCTAAAATGTTCGCATTAAGTGTCACAAGCACCACGCTAAAACGCATTCTCTAAAATGTTAGCATTAAGTGTTACAAGCATTACGTTAACAAGTTTTGTTTAAGATGTTAGCGCCAATACTTACAATCACCGCGCTAACAAAACAACTCTCTAAGATGTCAGCACCAAGTCTTACAATCACCACGCTAAGAAACAACTCTCTAAGATGTCAGCACCGGGTCTTACAATCACCACGCTAAGAAACAACTCTCTAAGATGTCAGCGCCGAGTCTTACAATCACCACGCTAAGAAACAACTCTCTAAGATATTAGCACCGAGTCTTACAATCACCACGCAAAGAAACAACTCTCTAAGATGTTAGTGCCGAGTCTTACAATCACCACGCTAAGAAACAACTCTCTGAGATGTTAGCACCGAGTCTTACAATCACCACGCTAAGAAACAACTCTCTAAGATATTAGCACCGAGTCTTACAATCACCATGCTAAGAAACAACTCTCTAAGATATTAGCACCGAGTCTTACAATCACCACGCTAAGAAACAACTCTCTGAGATGTTAGCACCGAGTCTTACAATCACCACGCTAAGAAACAACTCTCTAAGATATTAGCACCGAGTCTTACAATCACCATGCTAAGAAACAACTCTCTAAGATATTAGCACCGAGTCTTACAATCACCACGCTAAGAAACAACTCTCTAAGATGTTAGCGCCGAGTTTTACAATCACCACGCTAAGAAACAACTCTCTAAGATGTCAGCGCGGAGTCTCACAATCACCGCGCTAAGAAACAACTCTCTAAGATATTAACACCGAGTCTTACAATCACCACGCTAAGAAACAACAAGTTTATAAGATATTAGCACCGAGTCTTACAATCACCACGCTAAGAAACAACTCTCTAAGATATTAGCACCGAGTCTTACAATCACCACGCTAAGAAACAACTCTCTAAGGTGTTAGCACCGAGTCTTACAATCACCGCACTAAGAAACAACTCTCTGAGATGTTAGCACCGAGTCTTACAATCACCGCGCTAAGAAAGAACTCTCTTTGATACTAGCACCGAGTATTACAATCACCACTCTAAGAAACAACTCTCCAAGATGTTAGTGCCGAGTCTTACAATCACCACGCTAAGAAACAACTCTCTAAGATGTTAGCACCGGGTCTTACAATCACCACGCTAAGAAACAACTCTCTAAGATGTTAGCACCGGGTCTAACAATCACCACGCTAAGAAACAACTCTCTAAGATGTTAGGAGCCAATGGTGGGGTGTACTAAACACTCCAAGGTATGGTGACAGCTTTACAAATAAAGAACACAACACAATACTGACGTTTCGGCCTGTGGCCTTCTTCAGAATACAGGAACAACGACAACAAGCGGTGAAGCACAATTACT
The DNA here is from genome assembly GCA_032433765.1 of Megaustenia siamemsis. NCBI lineage: Eukaryota > Metazoa > Mollusca > Gastropoda > Stylommatophora > Ariophantidae > Megaustenia > Megaustenia siamemsis. The sequence continues at coordinate 183,328,391 of JAVIAB010000092.1, forward strand.
ACATGTTAGATGATCAAGTGGAGGGCGAGGAAAGTAGGATGCAGAAATAAGAAAAGAGAGAAATGAGTATTACATGATGAGAGGTATGATGGGCGTCAAAATATATAAAATAGAAAAAGAGAAAAATGTATAATAAATAGTACTTAGCTGAGCTCAGAGCAGGAATTATGTAATCCGTTCTGAAACAAGTCGGAATGACTAGAAGACAGAGAGCATGTATAGAAAGCAACCCGTGACCAAGACAGGTCAGTTGAGAGGGCAGACGGATCTAATATCGGGAAAACCAAAGGGGGGAAGGGAGGGAGGGGGGATAGACGAAGACACTCCTGGGACACGACAAGCAATACATATAAATCACTCAACAATGGAAGTGAGAGATCACGCGAGAGGTTAAGAGAAAAAAATTGAATGACACGACAAAGTAGTGAACTAGGCAAACGGTGAGAGAGATGGACTCTACAGAATGGATGGCCTCGAACTGAAAGAGTTGAGAGGTAGGTCAACGAAAGGAAGGATTGGACACTGGAGGAAGAGATAAGGAGAGGAAGAATAATAAAGCCGGTATAATGAGAAGGGCGATAGAGGGGTGGTCCGGAGGAAGTTAGTCTATCGGGAGGTAGGGAAGTATTAGAGGAGGAGGTATGGAGAGGAGGGATAAGAAGCAGGTATGTGAAAACTGGATAGGGGGAGAGGCGGTAGGTCAGAAGTGAATGGAAAAAGAGAAAAAAAAAGAGAAAGTCTGGAAGAAGTGGAGCAATAGGGGATGGTGTGCAGGAGGTATGAACCATAGGAGGTAAAGAAATAGGGAAATGATAGAACAAAGGGGGGAATGAAAGTGGGCATCAGGATAAGGGGGATACTGGAATAGTAGGTATAGATGAGTAGTGACTACAAGTGAATAGAGAGGAGAGGGGTGAGCTAGGAGTAGATCAGCAGAGGGGTGGTAGGAAGGACGAGGAACAATAGAAGTGGGCAGAGAGATCGTACGTACAGTCCAGGTGGAGAGGTGATATAGTGATAAAGAGGTAAAGGACATGAAGGTTGTCAGAAGAGAAAAAGGTGTGGGGAGGGGGGGGGGTTTAGGATGAAGAAGGCAATATGGGGGTTACTCAAAGAGGATATGAAAAGCAGGGATGGAAGAAGAGAAATAGGAAGAGAGGTCCATAGGTGGGAGGGTGGAGTCGGAGGCAGGAGGGTCCTCAGAGGGACAGGGATACATTGATGCCACGAGGGGTGAGGCAGCCCCAACGAACGATCAGACGGTGCTCAAGAGTGAGCCGACTGTGGTGATCAGAGGAGCATGATATTAGGCCAGTTACCAAGACATCAGTCATACCTCGATGGCCCCTCGAGTTAAAGTGGGCTGCTACAGGAGTGTCCGCTTCTCGGGTGATGTCATTCAAGTGTTCACGGCACCTATCGCCGATTCTACGACCAGACTGTCGGACATTTCCACCCCTCTATCCACATCACCTTCCACATCTCCACCTCCTCCGTATCTTTCCTGGACATCCTAGTCTCCTTGGGCACCTCTCATCTTCTCACCTCGGTCTTCTACAAGGCCACCGACTCCCATAGTTTCCTCCGCTACGACTCCTCTCATCCTACATCCTGCAAGAACTCTCTTCCATATTCTCAGCTTCTCAGACTTCGTCGCCTTTGCCGAGACGATGAAGATTTCCTTCACAATGCCCACCTCATGCTTGATTTCTTCCGCCGACGCCTTTATCCAGAATCAGCTCTCCTTCCTGCCCTGCGTCGAGTTCTCCACACTTCACGTCAGTCTGCTCTTACCCCCTCTACTCATCCCCCCTCTGATAGAGTAGTGCTCGCTCTCACCCATCACCCTCACCACTACGCCGCTATTAGGACCATCCACCGCTACCTCCCTATTCTCCGATCTGACCCTACTACTCGTCTGCTCTTCCCTGACCCGCCACTAGTGGCCTTTAGACGTGACCGGAACCTCCGAGACTTTCTTGTCAGGGGTCGTCTTCCTGCTGACCACTTCAGCCATCGAGGCACTATCCGCTGCAACCGGAGAGTATGTAAAACTTGTGACCACGTTCTCCAGGCCGACACTGTCCTCTTCCCCAATGGTCCTTTAGAGATCAGAGAGGGATTCACTTGCACATCGCGGAACATCATTTATGCCATCATTTGTAAGCGATGTAAGTTGACCTACATCGGTCAGTCTGGTCGTAGAATCGGCGATAGGTGCCGTGAACACTTGAATGACATCACCCGAGAAGCGGACACTCCTGTAGCAGCCCACTTTAACTCGAGGGGCCATCGAGGTATGACTGATGTCTTGGTAACTGGCCTAATATCATGCTCCTCTGATCACCACAGTCGGCTCACTCTTGAGCACCGTCTGATCGTTCGTTGGGGCTGCCTCACCCCTCGTGGCATCAATGTATCCCTGTCCCTCTGAGGACCCTCCTGCCTCCGACTCCACCCTCCCACCTATGGACCTCTCTTCCTATTTCTCTTCTTCCATCCCTGCTTTTCATATCCTCTTTGAGTAACCCCCATATTGCCTTCTTCATCCTAAACCCCCCCCTCCCCACACCTTTTTCTCTTCTGACTACCTTCATGTCCTTTACCTCTTTATCACTATATCACCTCTCCACCTGGACTGTACGTACGATCTCTCTGCCCACTTCTATTGTTCCTCGTCCTTCCTACCACCCCTCTGCTGATCTACTCCTAGCTCACCCCTCTCCTCTCTATTCACTTGTAGTCACTACTCATCTATACCTACTATTCCAGTATTCCCCGTATCCTGATGCCCACTTTCATTCCCCCCTTTGTTCTATCATTTCCCTATTTCTTTACCTCCTATGGTTCATACCTCCTGCACACCATCCCCTATTGCTCCACTTCTTCCAGACTTTCTCTTTTTTTTCTCTTTTTCCATTCACTTCTGACCTACCGCCTCTCCACCTATCCAGTTTTCACATACCTGCTTCTTATCCCTCCTCTCCATACCTCCTCCTCTAATACTTCCCTACCTCCCGATAGACTAACTTCCTCCGGACCACCCCTCTATCGCCCTTCTCATTATACCGGCTTTATTATTCTTCCTCTCCTTATCTCTTCCTCCAGTATCCAATCCTTCCTTTCGTTGACCTACCTCTCAACTCTTTCAGTTCGAGGCCATCCATTCTGTAGAGTCCATCTCTCTCACCGTTTGCCTAGTTCACTACTTTGTCGTGTCATTCAATTTCTTTCTCTTAACCTCTCGCGTGATCTCTCACTTCCATTGTTGAGTGATTTATATGTATTGCTTGTCGTGTCCCAGGAGTGTCTTCGTCTATCCCCCCTCCCTTCCCCCCCCCTTTGGTTTTCCCGATATTAGATCCGTCTGCCCTCTCAACTGACCTGTCTTGGTCACGGGTTGCTTTCTATACATGCTCTCTGTCTTCTAGTCATTCCGACTTGTTTCAGAACGGATTACAGAATTCCTGCTCTGAGCTCAGCTAAGTACTATTTATTATACATTTTTCTCTTTTTCTATTTTATATATTTTGACGCCCATCATACCTCTCATCATGTAATACTCATTTCTCTCTTTTCTTATTTCTGCATCCTACTTTCCTCGCCCTCCACTTGATCATCTAACATGTAGTAATTGTGCTTCACCGCTTGTTGTCGTTGTCCCTGTATTCTGAAGAAGGCCACAGGCCGAAACGTCAGTATTGTGTTGTGTTCTTTATTTGTAAAGCTGTCACCATACCTTGGAGTGTTTAGTACACCCCACCATTGGCTCCTTGCTACCAGCTTTACCGCAGCATTGCAATTATTTGCCTGTTCCCTACTCTAAGATGTTAGCACCGGGTCTTACAATCACCACGCTAAGAAACAACTCTCTAAGATGTTAGCACCGGGTCTTACAATCACCACGCTAAGAAACAACTCTCTAAGATGTTAGCACCGGGTCTTACAATCACCACGCTAAGAAACTACTCTCTAAGATGTTAGCACCGGGTCTTACAATCACCACGCTAAGAAACAACTCTCTAAGATGTTAGCACCGGGTCTTACAATCACCACGCTAAGAAACAACTCTCTAAGATGTCAGCACCGAGTCTTACAATCACCACGCTAAGAAACAACTCTCTAAGATGTCAGCACCGGGGGTTACAATCACCACGCTAAGAAACAACTCTCTAAGATGTTAGCACCGGGTCTTACAATCACCACGCTAAGAAACAACTCTCTAAGATGTCAGCGCCGAGTCTTACAATCACCACGCTAAGAAACAACTGTCTAAGATGTCAGCGCCGAGTCTTACAATCACCACGCTAAGAAACAACTCTCTAAGATGTCAGCGCCGAGTCTTACAATCACCACGCTAAGAAACAACTCTCTGAGATGTTAGTATCGAGTCTTACAATCACCGCGCTAAGAAACAACTCTCTAAGATATTAACACCGAGTCTTACAATTACCACGCTAAGAAACAACAAGTTTCTAAGATATTAGAACCGAGTCTTACAATCACCGCGCTAAGAAACAACTCTCTGAGATGTTAGCACCGAGTCTTACAATCACCGCGCTAAGAAACAACTCTCTAAGATATTAACACCGAGTCTTACAATTACCACGCTAAGAAACAACAAGTTTCTAAGATATTAGAACCGAGTCTTACAATCACCGCGCTAAGAAACAACTCTCTGAGATGTTAGCACCGAGTCTTACAATCACCGCGCTAAGAAACAACTCTCTGAGATTTTAGCACCGAGTCTTACAATCACCGCGCTAAGAAACAACTCTCTGAGATGTTAGCACCGGGTCTTACAATCACCACGCTAAGAAACTACTCTCTAAGATGTTAGCACCGGGTCTTACAATCACCACGCTAAGAAACAACTCTCTAAGATGTTAGCACCGGGTCTTACAATCACCACGCTAAGAAACAACTCTCTAAGATGTCAGCACCGAGTCTTACAATCACCACGCTAAGAAACAACTCTCTAAGATGTCAGCACCGGGTCTTACAATCACCACGCTAAGAAACAACTCTCTAAGATGTTAGCACCGGGTCTTACAATCACCACGCTAAGAAACAACTCTCTAAGATGTCAGCGCCGAGTCTTACAATCACCACGCTAAGAAACAACTGTCTAAGATGTCAGCGCCGAGTCTTACAATCACCACGCTAAGAAACAACTCTCTAAGATGTCAGCGCCGAGTCTTACAATCACCACGCTAAGAAACAACTCTCTAAGATATTAGCACCGAGTCTTACAATCACCACGCTAAGAAACAACAAGTTTCTAAGATATTAGCACCGAGTCTTACAATCACCACGCTAAGAAACAACAAGTTTCTAAGATATTAGCACCGAGTCTTACAATCACCGCACTAAGAAACAACTCTCTAAGATGTTAGCACCGAGTCTTACAATCACCGCGCTAAGAAACAACTCTCTAAGATGTTAGCACCGAGTCTTACAATCACCGCGCTAAGAAACAACTCTCTGAGATGTTAGTATCGAGTCTTACAATCACCGCGCTAAGAAACAACTCTCTAAGATATTAACACCGAGTCTTACAATTACCACGCTAAGAAACAACAAGTTTCTAAGATATTAGAACCGAGTCTTACAATCACCGCGCTAAGAAACAACTCTCTGAGATGTTAGCACCGAGTCTTACAATCACCGCGCTAAGAAACAACTCTCTAAGATATTAACACCGAGTCTTACAATTACCACGCTAAGAAACAACAAGTTTCTAAGATATTAGAACCGAGTCTTACAATCACCGCGCTAAGAAACAACTCTCTGAGATGTTAGCACCGAGTCTTACAATCACCGCGCTAAGAAACAACTCTCTGAGATTTTAGCACCGAGTCTTACAATCACCGCGCTAAGAAACAACTCTCTGAGATGTTAGCACCGGGTCTTACAATCACCACGCTAAGAAACTACTCTCTAAGATGTTAGCACCGGGTCTTACAATCACCACGCTAAGAAACAACTCTCTAAGATGTTAGCACCGGGTCTTACAATCACCACGCTAAGAAACAACTCTCTAAGATGTCAGCACCGAGTCTTACAATCACCACGCTAAGAAACAACTCTCTAAGATGTCAGCACCGGGTCTTACAATCACCACGCTAAGAAACAACTCTCTAAGATGTTAGCACCGGGTCTTACAATCACCACGCTAAGAAACAACTCTCTAAGATGTCAGCGCCGAGTCTTACAATCACCACGCTAAGAAACAACTGTCTAAGATGTCAGCGCCGAGTCTTACAATCACCACGCTAAGAAACAACTCTCTAAGATGTCAGCGCCGAGTCTTACAATCACCACGCTAAGAAACAACTCTCTAAGATATTAGCACCGAGTCTTACAATCACCACGCTAAGAAACAACAAGTTTCTAAGATATTAGCACCGAGTCTTACAATCACCACGCTAAGAAACAACAAGTTTCTAAGATATTAGCACCGAGTCTTACAATCACCGCACTAAGAAACAACTCTCTAAGATGTTAGCACCGAGTCTTACAATCACCGCGCTAAGAAACAACTCTCTAAGATGTTAGCACCGAGTCTTACAATCACCGCGCTAAGAAACAACTCTCTGAGATGTTAGTATCGAGTCTTACAATCACCACGCTAAGAAACAACTCTCTGAGATGTTAGTATCGAGTCTTACAATCACCGCGCTAAGAAACAACTCTCTAAGATATTAACACCGAGTCTTACAATTACCACGCTAAGAAACAACAAGTTTCTAAGATATTAGAACCGAGTCTTACAATCACCGCGCTAAGAAACAACTCTCTGAGATGTTAGCACCGAGTCTTACAATCACCGCTGTCCATACGCTGTGACGTATCTAGCAATCGTGTCCATACGCTGTGACGTATCTAGCAATCGTGTCCGTACGCTGTGACGTATATAGCAATCGTGTCCATACGCTGTGACGTATCTAGCAATCGTGTCCATACGCTGTGACGTATCTAGCAATCGTGTCCGTACGCTGTTACGTATATAGCAATCGTGTCCGTACGCTGTGACGTATATAGCGATCGTGTCCGTACGCTGTGGCTTATATAGCAATCGTGTCCGTACGCTGTGACATAAATAGCGATCGTGTCCACCCCTTATCTACCACCAGTCCACCAGCACATATTTGGACAATGCGGTCTGTATCACGCTAGTGTACGTGAGATATGAACGTGACGATAATAAGTTGTTGAAGTAGAATCTGACATTGCCCACGAGCTGATAGAAAAGTGATGAAACAATTCCTCAGCTGAAGCCTTACGGTTCCGGCACGCTGGTGTCGGATTATTGCCAGTTGCTATGGAAACTAATCCTTGCCTTCAAAAGTCACTCACTCTTAGGCCAGATTGAGTAAAGAGAAAACGTGTTTTTTTCCCGCTTGTTTTTGTATTCATAACGATCGGTGGTGCGCTGTGTTTGCACTTGATGATTACTTCCATTAATCTCAATTTCTTTGCTGTGTCAACAAAACGGCGGTTTATCGCTGATACTTTAGTCGTTTTGTTTATTTGTGGATTTCCAAGAAGCTGAAGTACACACACTTCTACATTCAAAGTGATGAGAAGAACCTGTATTTTAAAATGTAGAACTTTTGTGATTAAATATTGAATATTGCATCTCCCGAAACTCTCAAATTGGCCAATGTTTGATCTTTATGTTACGAGCATTAACTTCTGAAATATTATTTCAACATAAATATTTACTTTGCTGAAGATCTTACTTTTTAATATTTGGTGTCACAAACCACTTCCCTACAATATCAGTTTTAAGACTGAGTGGAATGTACAACGTTCAAAATAAATTTTCAATCAAAATAGCTTTTCCGTGATTATAATTAAAATGTTGTAGCGTTATTGCGTCTGCGTGTAGATAGTTTCATTTTTTTTTTAATCTATGTCAGCTCTTGCTGACATGTTTAAATGATTTACGCGACAGTTTGTGAAATAATAATCCGCTATTCCCCGTTGTAGTTTTTGTTTTTTTTTCTGACCAGCGGATGGACTGTGAACTTTCTCGATATTTCAGTGAAATATGATTCATTCTTGTTGTGTCGTGCGTTTGACCTGTCATCGATAGACCAACTTATGTTCGCGGTTCGACAGGTAAACGTTTCATTTGACAACAATGACGTCCACACGTCCATCAAGAATGTACAACGTTTGTGACGATAGGTGGAGAAAGGATCAACGGCTCAGAAAGCGAAAGCAGCAACACAAGAAGCATATTCAAGGCATGAAAATCGAATATGGCAACCAAGAGATAGTAGATGTATCATGTACTATTCCAAAGAAAGCCATTACGAAAAAACAGAACACAAAATTGAAGCGTTTGAAATGTGGATTTATAGAAGAATAGGAAAATTTGGATAGAAAGAAAAGAAAACAAATAATGACGTCTTAAAACAACTAAAAATGAAAATAAAACTACTATTATAAACACAATTCAAACAATAATTTATTTTTTTTTGGAGGGGGGGAGGGGGCATGTTAAAAGACACAGCAATCGGCTAAAAGTAATCTTGGAAGGGAAAATACAAAGTACAAGAGGCAGACCAAGACTAACATCGTCTAGTAGCATACAAAAATTGACCTGCACCATCAAAGCAAGAGACAGAGCGGAATGACGCTCCATGGTAGCCAAACTACAATGCGGCGACGGCACTCAATGATGATGATGACTAAAATAGAACTTTCAGATTAAAAAATAAACAGTTGTGTGAACAAATGAGTTACTATATAGAACATTTTATGTAACACATTTTAACTTGCCAGGTTTTGTATTCAGCACTGGATGACAGGAATCTCGGAATACCAGATACCCTTGACGATGTTTTCTTTCTTAGTCAAATTAAATTGGCGGTTAGAGTAGTACAATTGTAAAATAAACACAAGCTGACATTAAGCAGCTTAAACTAATAGGGAAAAGAACTACGACGTTTCGGCAAAGCCATCATCAGGTACAAAACAACGAATACACAAAAATCAACAAATCATATTTTAAAATAAATAAAGAAATGTAAACGCTAAAGCCAAACATTGATCTGAAAATCTGAGTAGCACAGTTACATAATGACGCTGTACGTGACACAATCAAACATTAGAGTTATGTATATAACAATTATATAATAATGTTGTAAGTGATACAATCAAACAATAGCGTTATGTATATAACAATTATATAATAATGTTGTAAGTGATACAATCAAACAATAGCGTTATGTATATTACAATTACATGATGACGCTTTACGTGATACAATCAAACAATAGAGCTATGTATATTACAATTATATAATAATGTTGTAAGTGATACAATCAAACAATAGAGCTATGTATATTACAATTGTATAATAATGTTGTAAGTCATACAATCAAACAATAGAGTTATGTATATTACAATTAAATAATAATGTTGTAAGTGATACAATCAAACAATAGAGTTATGTATATTACAATTATATAATAATGTTGTAAGTGATACAATCAAACATTAGAGTTATGTATATTACAATTATATAATAATGTTGTAAGTCATACAATCAAACAATAGAGCTAGACTCAGGAAATCTACACATAACAAAATGCTGCAACTTTCCATAGATTATAACTAAAATGCAGCTTTTAGATAAAAACAAACAGCTGTGAATGACGTAATAACATTACATGATGACGTTGTAACAAAATTACACAATGACGTAATAAAATTACACGATTACGTTGTAACAAAATTACACAATAACATAGTAAAATTTCACGATGACGTTGTAACAATATTAAACAATGATATAATAAAAATTACACAATGACGTTGTTACAAAATAACAATGTGGCTGTAATAATTGTATACAGCGACGTTGTGATAAAACTACTCAAAAATGTTCTAACAAAATTATATACATTGACCTAATACAGTAACACAGTGACGTAATGAAATTACACAATGATATTGTAAAAGGATTACACAATGGCGCATACAAATTATATAATGACATTGCAATAAAATGACACGATGATGTAATACAATTACACAGTGACGTTGCAACAAAATTACACAGTGACGTTGCAACAAAATTACACATTGACGTATATAAATTATACAATGACGTTGAAATAAAATGACACGATGATGTAATACAATTACATAATGACGTAAAATGAAATTACACAATGACATTGCAACAAAATTACACAATGACGTTGTAATAAAATTACATAATGACGGTGTAACAAAATTACACAATGGCTTTTGCGTGAAATCAAGAAGTCCCGTATTCTTCGGACAATATTTCCAGGGAAAGAGATGAAAACGGAAACAAACAAAGCTCAGTGGCTGCTGGCCCTACTGGGCATGCGTAATGAATTCTTGAAGACAGTCAACCCATGGATTGGTCGAGCATCATCAATGCCTTACGAGCTATGGGAAGGGCACAGGACTTGTCCACGGCAATCATGAAGGCACAGGACTTGTCCATGACAATCATGAAGGCACAGGACTTGTCCATGACAATCATGAAGGCACAGGACTTGTCCATGACAATCATGAAGGCACAGGACTTGTCCATGACAATCATGAAGGCACAGGACTTGTCCATGACAATCATGAAGGCACAGGACTTGTCCATGACAATCATGAAGGCACAGGACTTGTCCACAACAACCATGAGTCCACGTCACTCCTTCGGATGACGAAGAGGAATTCTACAATCTAATTCATAATTCTAGAATACTTTAGGCATCGGGGAAACGAAAGCACTCCTTCGGATGAATGAGATTGGAGTTAAGATGGGCACAGCCAGAAACGAGAAACTTAGTGGGCGTGTAAGAAAACTAATCAACCAACACATGAACTGGAGTCGTCAGTCGCTGGACACTGTGAGACTTGCTGAGGAGGGGATCTGAGCACCTATGGACATGCGATTAAGATGACCCACAAATAACTCAATAACTCAGTAACTCAATAACTCAATGAATTCTTTTCAACTTGGTCAAGAATGAACATCGAATTCACACACCGGACTTCCTGTTTACATATTTGTCCCGTTCATGTTCGCGATGACCTGTCAACATGCCACATGCTTGATTGATGCCCAGTAATGAGATCATATTGTTCTGCCAAACCTCTGTGCCTTCTCCAAACTCCTTGTCTTCTTTATCATGCCACAGTATTGATACCAATTGGACTTCGCAAAGATGTAATCTGAGAGGTCATGGATTGACCCTGTTCAAGCATGAAACATCACATTCATAGGGTCTCCGATCTCGTCTTATTTTTCACGCTATTTAAAGAAAAGCTCTCGCTGTCGGCTCGACTTCTTAAATCCTTGTTCACGTGATTAATGATGTGTTCTTATTTCCTTGTGTGGCCAGTTCAGAACTCATTCATGCGCGCGATGGATATTCTGTGTTTGCAATGTACAAGAACTCTAATCTCATTAGTGTTTCTTTTCCTTTAAGCAAAATAATTTGCAGATAATTTTTTTTTCAGCTGAGATAGCTTAAAGCAAAAAGGGTGTCACTGTAAAAATATTAATTTTTAAAACAATGTAATCATCATTCCATTTAACTTTGTGACATTACGTCTAATATTTGTACATTCAGTAGAGAAAACATGTGCTGCCGGTAGAAAAAAGTGACATCATCGATTACTGTTCGGCTATTAAAACAGGTAAATGAGTTTAAATATTTGGGAACTTTGTTAACCTCAGACGGAAGATGTACAAAAGAGGTGAGATGCAGAATTGCTCAGGCAAAAAGCAGCTTTTTAAAAAAATGAGGAAGATACTATGCAATCCATTTTTGACAATCGAAACAAGAAAAAGAGTTCTTAAATGTTATGTAGAGTCAGTCTTAACATTTGGATGTGAATCATTGACAATAGGACAACAAAAAAGAAAATTACTGGAGTCTGTAGAAATGTGGTTTTACAGAAGAATGTTGAGTATACCATGGACAGCTAAGAAGCGTAATGAAAACGTTGTGAAAGAGGCCAAAGCAAAAAGAGAGCTAATTTCCAATATTAGGAAGAAACAATCATCATTTTTTGACCATGCAATGAGAAGAGAACACCTGGAATATATTGCAACAACTGGAAAAATTGAGGGCCGGAGAGATAAAGGAAAGCAACGAGAAAAAATACCAGACAGCTGAAGAGAATGTCTTGGCAGAAGGTCAACAGAAATTATAAATAACTGTCAAGATTGAAAATTGTGGAGAGACGTGATCACTAACGTCTGCAGGCCTGGTACATGATGATGATGATGATGATTTAAACTGTTGTAATTAGCGCGGAATAAAAGAATGGAAATGGCAGGACAAAATCACAAACATTTAGAACTATGAGGTAGTACCAGTCAAATAGCAGAGGACGATTAGATACGGCACAGGCGATAGCGTGTTGGGTTAGGACAAAAACTGCTAAAGTACAGCGTTACACGACAAGCTTTGTTTTTTATTTTGAATTCCCAGGGGAGGAGACAAAGAGGAAGGCAAAATACACCTGGAGAAGACAGGAGAGAGCGGAGATGGAGATGATGATGCAGAAATGGAAAGATCTTAAGATAATATAAAGAAATATCGCGGCTTGGAAAGTGTATGTTGAAGGCAAACTAGACTATACTCAACAGCTAGTCAAAGGAAGACAAAGAAGAAGAATTAGCAATGGAAACGATGGTTTGCTGAGTCAAGAATCTATCAGGAAATATTGGAAACCATTGTTCCCTAAGTCATGTATCTGTCTAAGACTATTAGAAACCATTGTTCCCTATGTCATGTATCTGTCAGAGATTATTAGAAACCATTGTTCCCTATGTCATGTATCTGTCTAGGACTATTAGAAACCATTGTTCCCTATGTCAGGTATCTGTCAGAGACTATTAGAAACCATTGTTCCCTAAGTCAGGTATCTGTCTGGGACTATTAGAAACCATTGTTCCCTAAGTCATGTATCTGTCTAGGACTATTAGAAACCATTGTTCCCTAAGTCATGTATCTGTCTAGGACTATTAGAAACCATTGTTCCCTATGTCATGTATCTGTCTAGGACTATTAGAAACCATTGTTCCCTATGTCATGTATCTGTCTAGGACTATTAGAAACCATTGTTCCCTATGTCATGTATCTGTCTAGGACTATTAGAAACCATTGTTCCCTATGTCATGTATCTGTCAGAGACTATTAGAAACCATTGTTCCCTAAGTCATGTATCTGTCAGAGACTATTAGAAACAATTGTTCCCTAAGTCAGGTATCTGTCAGAATATTATTAGAAACCATTGTTCCCTAAGTCATGTATCTGTCAGAGACTATTAGAAACCATTGTTCCCTAAGTCATGTATCTGTCAGAGACTATTAGAAACCATTGTTCCCTAAGTCATGTATCTGTCAGAGACTATTAGAAACCATTGTTCCCTATGTCATGTATCTGTCAGAGACTATTAGAAACCATTGTTCCCTATGTCATGTATCTGTAAAACACCATTTGTACAGTTCCACCTGGAAAAAAGAAGCGAAAGTAATTGAGTCTATGCAGATCTATGTAACGTCACAACGTTGTACTCACGCCACTTTGATCTTTACTTTTCGCCACATTAGGTCTGGGTGGAGGCAAAGTGGAATGTCCGGGTCAATTCTCTGTCCAGTTTCTCGTCGTGATACCTGCTATTTCAGTAATGCATCGTCCGCTATATCTACTGCTTCCACTCTTGTGTGCTGCCTGTGAGTGTTAAAGCTCTCTGATAGGAGCTGCCTGGTGGTGAACGTGATACAGAAACTCAAATATCAGCTGCAGGTGCAGTTTTACTGAATGCAACACGTTCAGTAGACGAGTGTGGACCATCGGTATAAACGCCTCGTTCTTTACTGGAACAGAAACTGACCAGATATGGGAATGCTCCTCTTGCAGTTAACCCACTCCGTTCTAAAGTGTAAAGTTTACATGATCTGTTATGTCTTAAAGTGACCCAGCACGGGTGCTACAACCCCCTCCCCTCAAATATTTACCTTATGTCCTTATTGTCTAATCTAATTCTTATCAGATTCAGTACAAAATGTTAAGTTCAAGCTATTTTTTGTTTAAAACAAAACACTCTAAAGTCCTAACAGCCGTAAGAAGACCGACAGTTTCAAAAGTAAAATTGAAATATGAACATTAGAAGAAGTGAATAGTGAAAGATAACATTGACGTCATATTCGCCCTTCCGTCCTCATTTGACTTTCAGCAACGGAGAAAATTTGCTTCATTTTCATTAGCTCTTTGGATAGTCTCTTATTCTGTCCCGACCTGGAGTGTTTCCAGTGTCCGCCCAACCACCTTTCTCGAGGATGTTATTTCGCGTGTTGTTGTAGTGTTTCTTTGATGTTTTCTCGATTGTGTTCAAGAGTGTCTGTTTTCTCACATGGAAAAAACCATTTCTGTGTGTGTTTCTTTATATATTCTACTTTTCTCTTTCTTATTCACTTCTAATTGTGTTTTATACGTAGGGAGGTCAAAAAGTAATGCACACCAATTTTTTTCTCGGAAACTATTCGGGCAAAATGTGTGAAATTTTCACAGATTGTAGCTGAACATCCCCTTTACACTACCTATTTTTCAACATAATCCTCGTCCAAGCGTATTGCCTTTTGCCAACGCGAAACTAGCTAATGAATGCCTCGTTTGTACCAAGTTTTGTCCTGCTCGCGTAGCCATTTTTTAACTGCACGGATCACATCCTCATCATTGTCAAAGTGTGTCCCACGCAGGAATCTTTTGAGTGGTCCAAACAGATGGAAATCTGAGGAAGCCAGATCAGGGCTGTAAGGAGGATGGGGCAGTACAGTCCAACCAAATTTGTTGATTGCTTCCCGTGTTACCAGACTTGTGTGAGGGCGTGCATTGTCATGTTGAAGCAACAAATCTGCAGATGGCTTATTAGGCCGAACTCTGTGGAACCAATTTTTGAGTTTTGTCAGTGTATTGATGTAAGCTGTCGAGTTGATTGTCTCACCTCTTGTCATTACATCAACAAGAATCACACCATCAATGTCCCAGAAGACAGTGATCATCACCTTTCCGGCTGATGGAGATGTTTTGAATTTGTTTCTTTTTGGTGACTGCGGATGATGCCATTCCATTAAATGCATTTTTGTTTCAGGCTCATAATAATGTGCCCACGTTTCGTCACCGGTAACAATTTTTGACAAAAACATTTCTCCTTCAACACCGAAACGCTCCAACAATTCAGAACAGAATGTTTTCCTTTGAACTCTGTGATCATTTGTTAGGCACCGAGGAACCCATCGAGCGCGAATCTTTGAATATCCGAGAGTTTTAAAAATTGCGATTGCACTTCCCTTGCTGACTGTAAGCTGCAATGCCAATTGCTGACTAGTGATACGCCTATCCTTACGAATAATGGCATCAACCCGGTTTAACATGTCTGTGCTGGTAGCCGAGGCAACACGTCCAGAACGCGGTAAATCATGCAGCTCCACTCGTACACTTTCTGCAGCTTTAATTCTCTGAACCCAGCGACTAACTGTGCTCCTATCGACTGCAGAACATTAGTACACTGCACACAGTCGTTTATGAATGTTTGCCACAGTTTCTTTTTCCGCAACCAGAAATTCTATGACAATTCGCTGTTTGTAACGGACATTGTTGACAAGCTCCATTTTAACGGTTCATAGATTGCGTAATATTTATCAGAATGCTGTGCAATTTGGTGCACATAATTGAAACATGTCATATTCCAAGTGTGCAAAATTTCATATTCCTATCTTTATTATTAGCCGAGAAAAACATTGGTGTGCATTACTTTTTGACCTCCCTTCATACATTACTGTTGTGGTGTTTATTTTGTTGATGTTAAATACGGTTCTATTGTACAATGAATTACGTGTTCAAGAGCGCTCTTTCTGTCTTTACTATTATTTCTTTGTTTGCCCAAGAAGGTGATACTTGGCTAATAGGTTGACTCCTTCTAGAGACTATTTTGCCTGTATGTTTCTGACCAAATATCACCAGATTGCTTAGATATTTGAAATTATCTACTGTTTTAGTTGTTTATCACTTATCTTTATGTTAAAACTCTTTGTGCAGATATTTATTGCTGTATTGTTTGCTAAAATTCAAGTTTATGTTATTTTGTATACTATAATTAAAGACAAGTAAGAGAAAAATAGTTAGACCCAGAGAGGCACTGAGAAGAACATTGATCAGAGAGGCAAGAGCAGCAGGAATCGGCTCCCTCAATGAGACAGATTTGATAAATATCTTTAGAAGGATTGAAAACTGCTAGAATAACATTTTAGAAAAGAGAAAAAGTATCTGGGTCTTTGCCCTATGGGCCGGCTACGGCTCGAAATGTAAATAAATAGATATAATTCAAGAAAAAAAGAACCTCTTTGCGAACTTGGATTGCTGGTATTAGTATCATATACTTGTTAAATCGATTAATTTTTGGTCATATGGCCAACATTACGCAACTGCCGTATTTATTTTTCCAGGAAAGAGCAAGTAGTAATCTGAGCTTGAGTGAGAGAAGTCCACAGAAACACAGACCGGACACTTGTAGATCAGTTCATTGATCACTGCTCTGACATGATCCCCACACGGTAATAGGCAAGACGGAAAAGGGAAATAACCAGATTTAGCAATTTTATAATGACGTTCAATGTAGAGAAGATTGACGGGAGAATAGAAAGATAATCTATCTTCACGATATCCATGTTAAAAACGGCATGAAATTGCAGACAAAAAATATTGAAAGTTGTGTAATCCTAAATTAATATGAGAACGTCATGTACAACCTTAAGCGAGGTAAATCTCATCTTGTCGGCGAGGCTGTCAGACTGTAGCTTCCTGTCGAGCATGCTTGTATGTCTGATGTGCACGTGGGCCATGAACAAAGAATGGCTGAAGCGCATTTTCCCCTCAAACAATGTGTGCTCTTAAAAAAAAGTATGTTATTGTTGGCAATGTTAGAAAACGAAATAAAGTAATAAAAAGTCCTGTCTTTTCACATTTTTACATTGCCATTGTTTCTCACGAGTGTGACAGCTTCAAACTTCTTGCTGAACGACCAACTATCGGCAAGGCTCTAACTGTGTTTCTTGTAGCAGACTGCAACATAATCTAATTGAAGTGTTAGTAACGAGTATCGTTTTTTTTTTCATCTGCTAAAAGTTGCCAGACAACTCGTTAAATTAATCACTTTATAATGGCATGAGTAACTCGGTCGATGTAATCGGTAATGGGATCTTCCATACTTTTCCTGATGACTATTAATCTCAAAGAACAAAGTCATCTCCCAGCGTTCATTGTGAGCCTTGACATTAACTTCATTTAACAGGTTTTCATGACGTGCTTAACTATTGTAAACTTAGTAACGAGAATAGAACAGCCTTTAATTATAACCTACGGTCCGCACGCACAGGAAACATAACACAATAAATAACAATTGTGTTATAGTTGGACGAGACATGATGAGACCAGCTGACAGGAATATAAACGCACTATGAGGAAAATTACAAATAAAATGTTGGTTTTGAGAATCTCATCAGAACGTCAGAGATGCATAGTTCGTTCCGTTGAGTTACTGTAGAGTATGTTTTTAAGTAAGCTGTGCTAGTTTCTGATTTCAGCTAAATAATTTTAGCATATGGCTCTGGCTAATTTATTGTGGTCACATGTCTACAGAAACGTTTATGTAGCATTAGACATCGACAAAATTGTTGTAGTATGAAGGGAGGTCAAAAAGTAATGCACACCAATTTTTTTCTCGGAAACTATTCGGGCAAAATGTGTGAAATTTTCACAGATTGTAGCTGAACATCCCCTTTACACTACCTATTTTTCAACATAATCTCCGTCCAAGCGTATTGCCTTACGCCAACGCGAAACTAGCTAATGAATGCCTCGTTTGTACCAAGTTTTGTCCTGCTCGCGTAGCCATTTTTTAACTGCACGGATCACATCCTCATCATTGTCAAAGTGTGTCCCACGCAGGAATTTTTTGAGTGGTCCAAACAGATGGAAATCTGAGGAAGCCAGATCAGGGCTGTAAGGAGGATGGGGCAGTACAGTCCAACCAAATTTGTTGATTGCTTCCCGTGTTACCAGACTTGTGTGAGGGCGTGCATTGTCATGTTGAAGCAACAAATCTGCAGATGGCTTATTAGGCCGAACTCTGTGGAACCGATTTTTGAGTGTTGTCAGTGTATTGATGTAAGCTGTCGAGTTGATTGTCTCACCTCTTGTCATTACATCAACAAGAATCACACCATCAATGTCCCCAGAAGACAGTGATCATCACCTTTCCGGCTGATGGAGATGTTTTGAATTTGTTTCTTTTTGGTGACTGCGGATGATGCCATTCCATTGACTGCATTTTTGTTTCAGGCTCATAATAATGTGCCCACGTTTCGTCACCGGTAACAATTTTTGACAAAAACATTTCTCATTCAACACCGAAACGCTCCAACAATTCAGAACAGAATGTTTTCCTTTGAACTCTGTGATCATTTGTTAGGCACCGAGGAACCCATCGAGCGCGAATCTTTGAATATCCGAGAGTTTTAAAAATTGCGATTGCACTTCCCTTGCTGACTGTAAGCTGCAATGCCAATTGCTGACTAGTGATACGCCTATCCTTACGAATAATGGCATCAACCCGGTTTAACATGTCTGTGCTGGTAGCCGAGGCAACACGTCCAGAACGCGGTAAATCATGCAGCTCCACTCGTACACTTTCTGCAGCTTTAATTCTCTGAACCCAGCGACTAACTGTGCTCCTATCGACTGCAGAACATTAGTACACTGCACACAGTCGTTTATGAATGTTTGCCACAGTTTCTTTTTCCGCAACCAGAAATTCTATGACAATTCGCTGTTTGTAACGGACATTGTTGACAAGCTCCATTTTAACGGTTCATAGATTGCGTAATATTTATCAGAATGCTGTGCAATTTGGTGCACATAATTGGAACATGTCATATTCCAAGTGTGCAAAATTTCATATTCCTATCTTTATTATTAGCCGAGAAAAAAATTGGTGTGCATTACTTTTTGACCTCCCTACGTATTTGTTTCTAGCTACGTTCTTGAATAGCATCTGTCTTCAGCTAAGTTATTGTAACATCTGTCTTCAGCTAAGTTATTGTAGCATCTGTCTTCAGCTAAGTTATTGTAACATCTGTCTTCAGCTAAGTTATTGTAGCATCTGTCTTCAGCTAAGTTATTGTAACATCTGTCTTCAGGTAAGCTATGTAGCATCTGTCTTCAGCTAAGTTATTGTAGCATCTGTCTTCAGCTAAGTCATTGTAGCATCTGTCTTCAGTTAAGCTATGTAGCATCTGTCTTCAGGTAAGCTATGTAGCATATGTCTTCAGTTAAGCTATGTAGCATATGTCTTCAGTTAAGCTATGTAGCATATGTCTTCAGTTAAGCTATGTAGCATCTGTCTTCAGTTAAGCTATGTAGCATATGTCTTCAGCTAAGTCATTGTAGCATCTGTCTTCAGTTAAGCTATTGTAGAATCTGTCTTCAGCTAAGTCATTGTAGCATCTGTCTTCAGTTAAGCTATTGTAGCATATGTCTTCAGCTAAGTTATTGTAGTATCTGTCTTCAGTTAAGCTATTGTAGCATCTGTCTTCAGCTAAGTCATTGTAGCATCTGTCTTCAGCTACATTATTGCAGCATATGTTTTTATGTAAGCTATTGTAACATCTATCTTCAACTACGTTATTGTAGCATATGTCTTCAGTTAAGCTATGTAGCATCTGTCTTCAGCTAAGTCATTGTAGCATCTGTCTTCAGTTAAGTTATTGTAGCATCTGTCTTAAGCTAAGTTATTGTAGCATCTGTCTTCAATTAAGCTATGTAGCATCTGTCTTCAGCTAAGTCATTCTAGCATATGTCTTCAGTAAAGCTATGTAGCATCTGTCTTCAGCTAAGTTATTGTAGCATCTGTCTTCAGCTAAGTTATTGTAGCATATGTCTTCAGTTAAGCTATTGTAGCATCTGTCTTCAGTTAAGTTATTGTAGCATCTGTCTTCAGTTAAGTTATTGTAGCATCTGCTTTCAACTAAGCTGTTGTAGCATCTGTCTTCAGCTAAGCTATTGTAGCATCTGTCTTCAGCTAACCTATTGTAGCATCTGTCTTCAGCTAAGTTAATGTAGCATCTGTTTTCAACTAAGCTGTTGTAGCATCTGTTTTCATCTAAGCTGTTGTAGCATCTGTTTTCAACTAAGCTTCTGTAGCATCTGTCTTCAGCTAAGCTATTGTAGCATCTGTCTTCAGCTAAGTTATTGTAGCATCTGTCTTCAACTAAGCTGTTGTAGCATCTTGTTTTCAACTAAGCTTGTGTAGCAATTGTCATCATCTAAGCATTTGTAGCATCTGTCTTCAGCTAAGCTGTTGTAGCATCTGTTTTCAGCTAAGCTATTGTAGCATCTGACTTCATCAGTATATATTTTCAATTAAGTTATTGTAGTATATATCTTCAACTATGTTATTGTAGTTTATATCTTCAACTAAATTATTGTAGTGTATATCTTCAACTATGTTTTTGTAGTGTATATATTCAACTAAATTATTGTAGTGTATATCATCAACTATGATATTGTATTGTGTATATCGTCAACTAAGTTATTGTAGTGTATAACCTTAACTAAATTATTGTAGTGTATATCTTCAACTAAGTTATTGTAGTGTATATCTTCAACTATGTTATTGTAGTGTATATCGTCAACTAAGTTATTGTAGTGTATATCTTCAACTATGTTATTGTAGTGTATGTCTTCAACTAAGTTATTGTAGTGTATATCTTCAACTAAGTTATTGTAGTGTGTATCTTCAACTAAGTTATTGTAGTGTATATCTTCAACTAAGTTATTGTAGTGTATATCTTCAACTAAGTTATTGTTGTGTATATCTTCAACTATGGTATTGTAGTGTGTATCTTCAACTAAGTTATTGTTGTGTATATCTTCAACTATGTTATTGTAGTGTATATCTTCAACTAAGTTATTGTTGTGTATATCTTCAACTATGGTATTGTATTGTGTATCTTCAACTAAGTTATTGTAGTGTATATCTGCAAATATGTTATTGTAGTGTATATCTTCAACAAAGTTATTGTAGTTTACAGTGGTGTATACTGGTTTTGGGGTCTGGGCTACCGCTGATAAATAAACACATACATTCAGTAGGCTAACGTGATGTAATATTTGCTAATGACATTACTACATTTAAGAATACTTACATATTTATATGTAAATTCTATCCGTCTTGTTTGGGACAAAAATTAAAATTACTGTTAGGTTGGGTTCTGCTGTTTCTTGACAGTTGAGATGCCTATGTGCCTAAATTTTAAAAAAATGGCGCATAACGTACTTATGAATGCGTATGGAAGTTCCAGTAATCAGACATAGTTTCACTTTCACTTTGTAACGCTTCTAATTGGCTAGAGCTAAAAATAACTCATGAAACCGCATTCTGTATAGGTAGCTTTAGCCGTTTACTTTCGCTGCCTTTTTTTTATGTCAAGGCCGTTAATTTACTAGTGCCGATAGATGAGAAATGTACCCCTAGTCACTAGCGGTTTCAATCTACTATCGTAGAGTAGTTTCTGTTTCAAACACAAACGTTATAGTGGCCAAAGAAACACTTGCTTAAATAAATGCACACCAGTGCAAATAAATCATATTGCCATACGAAATGTGTTATAGAATATTCGAAAATTTGTAATATAATTATAACAAAATTAAATAAATTATAATTTCCTTTTGTAATTCGTTAATATGTTCAAGGCTACCGAGGGTAGCTGCGGCAACATAGATAATACGCCACTGCTAGTGTATATCTTCAACTAAGTTAGTGTAGTGTATATCTTCATAAGTTATTGTAGTGTATATCTTCAACTAAGTTAGTGTAGTGTATATCTTCATAAGTTATTGTAGTGTATATCTTCAACTAAGTTAGTGTAGTGTATATCTTCAGCTAATTTAGCGTAGTGTGAATCTTCATAAGTTATTGTAGTGTATTTCTTCAACTTAGTGTAGTGTGAATTCTCATAAGTTATTGTAGTGTATATCTTCAACTAAGTTAGTGTAGTGTATATCTTCAACTAAGTTAGTGCCGTGTATATCTTCATATGTTATTGTAGTGTATCTATCTATCTTTCATTCGCCTGAAGTATTGTCTATGTCTGCAATGTTGTTTCCTGTATAAATTTTACTGTCTTTTATAATTCATGCAGTGGCCCATATACTTTTGTCTGTGGTGTTGTATCTATGAGCCAATGGATTTTCCTTAGTCTGCTATATTCAGTGCAGTCTTGAAGTATGTGTTCAGCAGTCTGGGGCGCCTGTCCACATGTATATGTGGTTGAGGTGCCGATCTTGAATTTTGTATACATGTGACTGTGGAGTCGATTGTGTCCTGTTCTGAGGCGTATAATGATAACTTGTTCAAATCTTTTCATATTATGAAAGGAATCCTGATTTGGGGGCTTGTGGTCCTCTGATTGATTTGATTATCTGTTTCTTATGATGGTATGTAATTGGTGTATCTGGTTGTGTGCCTCCTAAACCTTCCTTTGCCACCTGATCCGCTTTCTCATTTCCTGATATTTAAAAGGGAGATGGGATCCACTGCAATGCAACCCTGTGGTGCTTGCAGAAATAAATCAATAAGGTCTGTTGATGTGACAATTTTCTGGATTGTAGTGCCTGGAGTACTGATCTTGCATATGTCAAAAACACTACAGGCTGTGGGCTAAGATTACTGTTCTGCAGTTTTGCCAATGGGAATTATAGTGTATATCTTTAACAACATTATTGTAGTGCATTAATTTTAACTAATTTATTGTAGTGTAAATCTTTAACTACGTTATTGTGGCGTATATCTTCAACTAAGTTAGTGTTGTGCATGTCTTCTATATTTTTGGTACCAATTTGAAACTTAAATAATTGCCAGTTCCAGTTTCGTCGGCGTTATGGCTCGTACACTTGCTTGCCGACCAGGTGATCTGAGTCAGGTGGTCAGTTGTGGCAATATATATTTCTCGACACTAACTCAAAGTTCGCCCCGTCTGTGGCAATTGGTTTCAGAAGTTGTTTTCTTGGAAAATGGTACTGGCCAAATTTTCCATAAATAGATATGTGATCATGGAATAAATAATAAGCAACAACACGTTACATCTTAGGCGAAATATGGCCTCACAAGATCTGATACAAACAATATTCTGATTCCAAATTCTATTCTGTTTTGTCCTGCCCAACGAACTAATTCCATCACAGTCAGAAAATCTCCATATACCAGTCCACTACCTGTCACGGCACTTTCCAAAATGCGTTGATAAATATCATCTGACTAGGTCGCTCCGTGTAAGTCCTAATCGACTGCACAGGTGACGAATCTAAACCTCATTAGTCTCCTCTTGCTACATGTAGGTGGCTTTAGTATTTTTTACCGTCACCGTGGGGGTCCCGGAAACCACGTAAGGATGGGGTGGGGAAATAAAAATATGAAACTTCCACAAAAAATGCTACCCACGCAATACTTTGATCTGCGTCATACATCTCTTAGATAGGGAGCTCTTATCTTTCCTGGATGGACGATTTTTTCTTTTTTTCTTTTTGACTTGTCCATATTTGTGAAGTTCTTGCGACTTATTTTTTCTTACAGTACAGGATAGCCAGTCCCTTGCCCAACCCTCCTTATTCGCCTCTTTTGAACATGGCTGGTAGGGAACAGCGCTACAATTCTTGACTGCTCTTTCAAGCCCCGGCAGCGCAAGGAAAGTGGAAAAGTATCACATACCAGTGGATAGAGAGATACAACGAAGACAATGGCGCTGGATATGATATACACTGCGAAAGCCAAATGAGAGTAGTACACAAGTGGCCGTTTTTTTTTCGAATCCCCGGGGGAAAAGAAAAAGAGGAAGACCAAAATATTCATGGAAAAGACAGATGGAATAGAGATGAAGATAAATAAGAAGACATAGAATGATCTTAAAAGAGCGGCAAGAAACAGAACGAATTGGAAAGTGTTTGTTGAAGACCTTTGCTCTACAGGGAGCTGAAATGTAAAGAAAAAAGTGGTAGAATACTTTGATCTTCTATTAGCTTGCTGCTTTGTTCTAGACAAGCAAGAACTAGACGTAGTTACCTTAATTTACATACACAAGACATGAAGGAGGTGGGTTTGAAACTCGTTTACGTTGATGCGTAAGAAATGGTTTTACAAAACAGCAAATGACATAGGAAGTGTTTGATGAAGTAGGGTCACGGGGGTCATGGGTCAGGGGCGACGGGAAAGTATCCGAACGACAGCCAAATGATGCACACTGTGTTGCAACGTTGTACTACCAATGCCAAACCTGGATTCTGGATGCAGGAACAATGTGAAAAATAACCACTACCGAGATGAAATGTGTTAGACGAATGACAGGAAACAGTCTGAGAAATAAGATCAGAAATGAAGAACTGAAGGAAGAAAATCTATGGAAAAATTCCCACCATAGAGTACATAAACAACTTATTAAATTGTTTGGCCATGTGATAAGGCAGAAAGATCAAAACACAACGAGCCTTCAATAAACGTTGCGAGAACACTACAGCCAAGGGCCGACCGCGAAAAAGATGGATTGATGGAAAATTATAAACACTAGGAAACATAACAGCAGAAGGGGCTAGCAGAATAACAGAAAACCGCAAATTGTATCTCCCCTCGACGCTGAAAGACAAATGAGGAAGGAAAGAAGAGGAAGTTCAAGAATGTTTATCTTGGTTTTCCTCTGCTCTTCTTTCCATTCCTTCTGCTTGTTATTATAGTATTATCAATGTCTTCTTTTTGCATGACATGTCCAATAAATGTAGATTGATTCTCCCTTGTGATTGTGATGTTATTTCTCACCTCTCTGGCTCATTTTGAACATTCTTCATTTGTAATTGTTGCTGTCTATGGGATTCGTAATACTCTTCTGATAAACCACATCTCATCTGCCTCGAATGTTCTGTGTGTTGTCTTACGTCAAAATGGCTTACTTCACTTTTTACTTTATCTGTTAAGTATTTTGTTTTAATTAATTTGCTTCACTGTCTCTGCCCGGTTGTTTGATTCAGTATTTCATTATTTATTTTGTTTTTCATTAATTTGTTTCCACGATTGTAATATTAGTTTAATTACAGTTTTAACCTCTTAATTTTACATTCGCTTTTATTAGTCTGTCTTTCTCATAGTGAAACATATCTTCTCATACTGAAAACATATCTTCTCATACTGAAAACATATCTTCTCCTACTGAAAACATCTTCTCCTACTGAAAGCATATCTTCTCCTACTGAAAACATATCTTCTCCTACTGAAAACATATCTTCTCCTACTGAAAACATATCTTCTCCTACTGAAAACATATCTTCTCATACTGAAAACATACCTTCTCCTACTGCTATAACATATTCAGACTGGAATTCCTTTTCTCTAACGTGGCCTGCTCTCTATTTTAGGATTCTAGTTCTGCTTTACAATTTTCGCTTGCATGAGTGGGCAAACTTCCCCTTTAAGTCTGCTACTTTAGACATTCATTCGAAACATATTTTGTTGCCATAAATGCTTTAGTGCAATGCTACAGACTGACACAACGCACGTTTGTCGTCAAAACATCAGTTTTGACTTTTAGTGTACTTCTTAAAATGGATGAATTCTCGATACGTGTATTAATTACCAGTAATAGCCGCTTTTTATATCGTAGTTTCTGTGTGATGTTTCCGTTACAACAATAGTTGGTCATGAGTCTCAGTTCAAGTAAAAAGCTGTTATGTTTTTGTTATCTTCTCTTTCTATCGTTTACTCTATAAGTGGGCGTGAATGCGTTGTGTCGCTAGTCTACGGCAACCTCGCGATATCTGCTCCTTTCACTCCAATACAACGGTCTCCAGCTTGCATGAGGAGATTTGTTGAACAATCTTTGCCCAGAGAGAGGCCATTTTTTTAGTCTACGCTTTTTTTTATTTTAACTACCACGAGGTTCTTTAAATACCACGAGTTATTTAACTACCACGAGGTTCTTTAACTACCACGAGGTTCTTTAACTACCACGAGTTATTTAACTACCACGAGGTTCTTTAACTACCACGAGGTTCTTTAACTACCACAAGTTCTTTAACTACCACGAGTTCTTTAACTACCACGAAGTTCTTTAACTACCACGAGTTCTTTATTTACCACGAGTTCTTTAACTACCACGAGGTTCTTTAACTACCACGAGTTCTTTAACTACCACGAGTTCTTTAACTACCACGAGTACTTTAACTATCACGAGGTTCTTTAACTACCACGAGTTCTTTAACTACCACGAGTTCTTTCACTACCACGAGTACTTTAACTACCACGACGTTCTTTAACTACCACGAGTTCTTTAACTACCACGAGTTCTTTAACTACCACGAATTTCTTTAACTACTACGAGGTTCTTTAACTACCACGAGTTATTTAACTACCACGAATTTCTTTAACTACTACGAGGTTCTTTAACTACCACGAGTTCTTTAACTACCACGAATTTCTTTAACTACCACGAGGTTCTTTAACTACCACGAGTTCTATAACTACCACGAGGTTCTTTAACAACCACGACGTTCTTTAACTACGACGAGTTCTTTAACTACCACGAGTTCTTTAACCACCACGAGGTTCTTTGACTACCACGAGGTTCTTTAACTATCACGAGATTCTTTAACTACCACGAGGTTCTTTAACTACCACGAGGTTCTTTAACTACCACGAGGTTCTTTAACTACCACGAGTTCTTTAACTACCACGAGGTTATTTAACAACCACGACGTTCTTTAACTACGACGAGTTCTTTAACTACCACGAGTTATTTAACTACCACGAGTTCTTTAACTACCACGAGGTTCTTTGACTACCACGAGGTTCTTTAACTGCCACGAGCTTCTTTAACTACCACGAGGTTCTTTAACTACCACGAGATTCTTTAACTACTACGAGTACTTTAACTACCACGAGTTCTTTAACTACCACGAATTTCTTTATCTACCACGAGGTACTTTAACTACCACGAGTTCTTTAACTACTACGAGATTCTTTAACTACCACGAAGTACTTTAACTACCACGAGTTCTTAACTACCACGAGATTCTTTAACTACCACGAGTTCTTTAACTACCACGAGTTCTTTAACTACCACGAGTTCTTTAACTACCACGAGTTCTTTAACTACCACGAGATTCTTTAACTACCACGAGTTCTTTAACTACCACGAGATTCTTTAACTACCACGAGTTCTTTAACTACCACGAGTTCTTTAACTACCACGAGATTCTTTAACTACCACGAGTTCTTTAACTACGACGAGGTTCTTTAACTACCACGAGGTACTTTAACTACCACGAGTTCTTTAACTACTACGAGATTCTTTAACTACCACGAGGTACTTTAACTACCACGAGTTATTTAACTACCACGAGATTCTTTAACTACCACGAGTTCTTTAACAACCACGAGTTCTTTAACAACCACGAGTTCTTTAACTACCACGAGGTTCTTTAACTACCACGAGGTTCTTTAACTACCACGAGGTTCTTTAACTACCACGAGGTTCTTGACGTGCACGAGTGCACACGGGACCTCTTATTTTTCGCTGCTTTTCAATAGGACTAGACATCGGATCTCACTACTCAGATAGGACTAGACAACGGATCTCACTACACAGATAGGACTAGACATCAAATCTCACTACACAGATAGGACTAGACATCGGATCTCACTATATAGATAGGACTAGACATCGAATCTCACTACACAGATAGGACTAGACATCGAATCTCACTACACAGATAGGACTAGACATCGGATCTCACTACACAGATAGGACTAGACATCGGATTTCACTACACAGATAGGACTAGACATCGGATCTCACTACCCTGATAGAGCTAGACATTGGATCTCACTACCCAGATAGAGCTAGACATCGGATCTCACTACCCAGAGAGGGCTAGACATCGGATCTCACTACCCAGAGAGGGCTAGACATCGGATCTCACTACCCAGATAGGGCTAGACATTGGATCTCACTACCCAGAGACCAAGGCAGGGTAGAGCCACGAAGAAACCACGGGTTCAATTTTTGATAAAAATTCCCACCGTCTGTGGTGGGGCTCGATCCCGGAACATTTTTGTCCAGAAACCAACGTCTGACTTCTAGACCACCCAGCCTCCATGTTTCTCCATAAAATTCCTGGCCATTTCCAGCAGTTTAATGACTTGCAGACCTGCAAATCTTCAGCGAAAGAAAGATAACCCTCTTTTTGTGGAGGAACGTCTAAATTCACATTACTGTAAATGCATCCATAAATTAGTTGTCTCGCTCGAGGACAGCTGTGGTATGTCGTTAGTTTGCGTGGAAAGCAGTGTCTACACCAGCATATGTCCTTCTATATTTACCGTGTCAGAACGCTTAGAGTATCGCTTGCTCACTTACCCTGTTCACATTTATTGTGAAGCGTTGTGGGGATACCCAGTTGTCAATTCTAGACAAAGCGTGTTGCACTGATTGTTGCTAGCTTGTACCACGACATCAATTTTGTAAAACTCTGTATCTTTTCTCTTCGATGATGTCTACAAGCACTAAAGTAAGTAAGTACTAAAGTAAGTAAGCACTAAAGTAAGTACTAAAGAAAGTAAGTACTAACGTAAGTACTAAAGTAAGTAAGTACTAAAGTAAGTACTAAAGTAAGTACTTAAGAAAGTAAGTTCTAAAGTAAGTACTAAAGTAAATACTTAAGAAAGTAAGTTCTAAAGTAAGTATTAAAGTAAGTACTAAAGAAAGTAAGTACTAAAGTAAGTACTAAAGTAAGTACTAAAATAAGTACTTAAGAAAGTAAGTTCTAAAGTAAGTATTAAAGTAAGTACTAAAGAAAGTAAGTATTACAGTAAGTACTAAAGAAAGTAAGTACTAAAGTAAGTTCTAAAGTAAGTACTAAAGAAAATAAGTACAAAAGTAAGTATTAAGAAAGTAAGAACTAAAGTAAGTACTAAAGTAAGTTCTAAAGTAAGTAAGAACTAAAGTAAGTATAAAAGAAAGTAAGTACTAAAGTAAGTTCTAAAGAAAGTAAGTACTAAAGTAAGTTCTAAAGTAAGTACTAAAGTAAGTTCTAAAGTAAGTACTAAAGTAAGTTCTAAAGTAAGTACTAAAGTAAGTACTAAAGAAAGTAAAAACTAAAGTAAGTACTAAAGAAAGTAAGTACTAAAGTAAGTTCTAAAGTAAGTACTAAAGTAAGTTCTAAAGTAAGTTCTAAAGTAAGTACTAAAGTAAGTACTAAAGAAAGTAAGTACTAAAGTAAGTACTAAAGTAAGTACTAAAGAAAGTAAGTTCTAAAGTAAGTATTAAAGTAAGAAAGTACTAAAGTAATTACGTACTAAATTAAGTACTAAAGTAAGTACTAAAGAAAGTAAGTACTAAACTAAGTACTAAAGAAAGTAAGTACTAAAGTAAGTTATAAAGTAAGTACTAAAGAAAGTAAGTACTAAAGTAAGTTATAAAGTAAGTACTAAAGAAAATAAGTACTAAAGTAAGTACTAAAGAAAGTAAGTACTAAAGTAAGTACTAAAGAAAGTAAGTACTAAAGTAAGTACTAAAGAAAGTAAGTACTAAAGTAAGTACTAAAGAAAGTAAGTACTAAAGTAAGTACTAAAGTAAGTTATAAAGTAAGTACTAAAGAAAGTAAGTACTAAAGTAAGTACTAAAGAAAGTAAGTACTAAAGTAAGTACTAAAGAAAGTAAGTACTAAAGTAAGTTCTAAAGTAAGTACTAAAGTAAGTTCTAAAGTAAGTACTAAAGTAAGTAAGTACTAAAGTAAGTACTAAAGTAAGTACTAAAGTAAGTGCTAAAGAAAGTAAGTACTAGAGTAAGTATTAAAGTAAGTACTAAAGTAAGTACTAAAGTAAGTACTAAAGAAAGTAAGTACTAAAGTAAGTACTAAAGAAAGTAAGTACTAAAGTAAGTAAGTACTAAAGTAAGTACTAAAGTAAGTACTAAAGAAAGTAAGTACTAAAGTAAGTATTAAAGTAAGTACTAAAGTCAGTCTTCATTACTGTAGACACGCGACAAGTTAGATCCAGTTGTAGTAAAATGATTTATTTGTTGCGTTAGTTGCAAAGGAATAATGCCAGTAATGTTTATTTGTTGTTTATTGTTAGGATCATCATCACTGCACACCGGACGACTCCACGGGTGCTTCGCTATTCCCCTCCAGAATCTCGAGAAAATCCGAAGGGAATTTTGCCCACGTGCACGAACTCCATAGCACGGCCTGGGATCCCCGATGTGGTTAGGTAGTTTTTTTTCCAAAAAAATTTCCCCGGGCTGTGACCATATTCAATGCCTACTCTTTTCGATATTATCTGTCAAAGGATGTTTAACGTGAGCGCGCACATACCAGTTATATTGCCGTTATTCGAAGGTTTAGACATCGGATCTCACTACCCAAGAGATCAAGGGTAACATCATAAAGTGACCATGGATCAATCTTTTATATTTTTGAAAATTAACTACACTTCTGGTGAACTTTGAACCTGTGTCCTTCCTGTGGCAAGGCTGACGTCGGACACCTCTAGACTACCCAGCCAGCCCCTCCCCCCTTTTGCCAACAATGTACCCCGTGTTATCACTTCACGCGTCCTAGTGGTATAAATGTCTCCGACTTACTTCACACGATAAAATAGTATACATGTCTCCGACTCACTTCACACGACAAAATAGTACACATGTCTCCGACTCACTTCACACGATAAAATAGTATACATGTCTCCGACTCACTTCACACGATAAAATAGTATACATGTCTCCGACTCACTTCACACGACAAAATAGTACACATGTCTCCGACTCACTTCACACGATAAAATAGTATACATGTCTCCGACTCACTTCACACGATAAAATAGTATACATGTCTCCGACACACTTCACATGCTATGATCTATCTTCCAGTCTTGTGAACCGACGTCATTAAATTGAGGTCAGCAAAATAAAAGAAATAGCTTAGAACCAAGTTTCCTAGCGGTGTATCAGGAAAAAATAAATATAGAAAGTATTCTTTCGCGGGAGGAGTCAACATTTATATAAGCTTTACATTATGTGGGGAGCCGCGATAGCTCAGTGGTTAGTGAACTGGACTACAAAGGGCAAGAGGTAGGGTTCGATCCCAACCGACGGCTTCCGGTTCACCCAGCCTTTAATGGGTACCGGATTTTTTTATGGGAAAGTAAAGCGGCATGGGCGTAATACCGACCACATTACCTCACAAATTATGTGCCGAAGGTCTGTAAAATGTATGGTCACTAACACCATATTCCCTATACGTCACTTGGCGTGATGGGGTACTTTACTTTCATTTTTTTTTTACATTATGTCCACTTCTGAAAAGCTACGTTGGTATTCTGGGATTTGTATAGACAACGTTACGGTCAGTTGTGCAAAGAAAATGTGTCCTTGATATTGCTTATATCAAATCATACGATAAATCTTGAGATTTGTCCTTTATATGAACGGGGGTGCTGGGTGGTCTAAACAAGAACGCCTCAGACAAGAAGGTCCTCAGACAAGAAGGTCATCAGACAAGAAAGTCCTCAGACAGGAAGGATCACAGACAAAAATGTCCTCAGAAAAGAAGGTTCTCATATAAGAAGGTCATCAGACAAGAAAGTCCTCAGACAGGAAGGATCACAGACAAAAATGTCCTCAGAAAAGAAGGTTCTCATATAAGAAGGTCCTCAGACAAGAAGGTCCTCAGACAGCAAGATTCACAGATAAGGAGGTTCTCAGACAAGACGGTCCTCAGACAAGAAGGTCCTCAGACAAGAAGATCCTCAGACAAAGAAGGCCCTCAGACAAGAAGGTCATAAGACAGGAAGATTCACAGACAAGAATGACCTCAGGCAAGAAGGTCCTGAGACAAGATAGCTACATATCGATTTCACAACAAGCGGTGGAACAATTTTTTTTTAAATCGAACGCTCGCCTTTGCCCTCCCCTGGTCTCTGAGCAGTGGAATCCGGTGTTTAAACCTCTCGGGAAACAGAAGGTCCGATGCGCATTCTGCCCACGGTAAAGGACCATTGGCAGTTTCAGATCGTAAAAGAGTTGACCAAAATGATGAACGCTACTCGGCAAAAATTTGTAGGAAAATTCAACCCAAAACTCTCAACGATAAAAACATGAGAGTTCCTCTGACGTCGTCTGTAGGTGAGGAAACCTGAGCACATGGCTGTACCCAAAAAATTAAAGCTCTCCGTCACGCCACGTGGCATATAGAGTATATGGTGTTAATGATCATAATTTTTAGAGACCTTCGGCACATGATTTTTGGGGGTAATGTGGTCAGTATTACGCCCGTGCCGCTTTACTTTCCCAGAAAAAAATCCGGTACCCATTTAAGGCTGGGTGAACCCGGAAGCCATCGATCAGGATCGAACCTGACCTCTTGTCATTTGTAGTCCAGTGCACTAACCACTGAGCTATCGCTGCACCCGGATACACTGCTGCCAGTGTGTGACTAATTTGAAAAAATGTTCGCGCAATTATCCCTCGGGACTTCGCTAGAGAGATAAAGTTGGCAGACGCAAACAAATAAATCCTTTATATGCAGGACAACACAGCATGGATTAATGAAATAACAGTATGGATTAGTGAAATAACTGCATGGATTAATGAAATAACAGTATGGATTAGTGAAATAACTGCATGGATTAATGAAATAACAGCATGGTTTAATGAAATAACAGCATGGATTAATAAAATAACAGCATGGATTAATTTTAAAAAACAGCATGGATTAATGAAATAACAGCATGGTTTAATAAAATAACAGCATTTTTAACGAAATACCAGATTTCATGACAAGTACCTTGCAGGAGACACACAATAGAGCATTGACACGGACATTTCACTTTCTCTTAATGCTGAAATGCAAGAGTCGCAGTAGACAGGTAAGTAATGCAGTAAAAGAAAAGCGGATAACATTGATTTTGTTGTCATGAATTATTCCTGGACGATGGAGGCCAGACTGTGACGATGTCAGTCTAATACACCAGCAAGCCATTCAGAGTCAAGGAAAACAGCGAATATACTGATGTGACGGATGATGTTCACAAAATGCAGAGTAAAGTTCTATCTTTCTTTCAAATAATCACTGTCTCTCTCACTCATTAATTCTCTCTCTCTCATTCACTAATTCTCTCTCTCTCTCTCTCATTCACTAATTCTCTCTCTCATTCACTAATTCTCTCTCTCTCATTCACTAATTCTCTCTCACTCAAAAATTCTCTCTCTTACTAATTCTCTCTATCTCACAAATTCTCTCTCTCACTCATTAATTATCTCTCTCACTCACTAATTCTCTCTCTCATTCACTAATTCTCTCTCTCTCACATTCACTAATTCTCTCTCTCATTCACTAATTCTCTCTCATTCACTTATTCTCTCTCTCATTCACTAATTCTCTCTCTCATTCACTAATTCTCTCTCTCACTCACTAATTCTCTCTTACTAATTCTCTCTCACTCACAAATTCTTTCTCTCTCACTCACTAATTCTCTCTCACACTCACTCACTCACTAATTCTCTTTCACACTTACTCACTCACTAATTCTCTCGCTCACTCACTCACCCACTCACTAATTCTCCTCACACTCACTCACTCAGTAATTCTCTCACTCCTCACTCACTCACTAATTCTCTGTCACACTCACTCACTCACTCACTCACTCACTCACTCACTCACTAACTAGTTCTCTCTCTCACTCACTCACTAATTCTCTCTCACACTCACTCACTCACTCACTCACTAATTCTCTCTCACATTCACTCTCTCTTTCTCCCTCACTCAGTATTCCTCACTCACTCACTTACTCACTCACTCATTAATTCTCTCTCTCACTTACTCACTCACTCACTAATTCTTTCTCTCACTCACTCACTCACTCACTCTCTAACTCTCTCTCTCTCTCTCTCTCACTCACTCCGTAATTTTCTGTCACTCACTCATTTACTAACTCTCTCACTCACTCACTAACTCTCTCTTACTCACTAACTAACACTGACTAATTCACTCATTAACTAACTTTCTCTCTTGCTCACTCACTCATTAACTCTTCCTCTCACTAATTCATTCACTAGCTCTCACTCACTCACTCACTCACTAACTCTCACTAACTCACTAACTCTCATTCACTCACTAACTCACTGACTAACAAACTCACTCACTCACTCACTAACTCTCTCTCTCACTAACTCACTAATTCTCTCTCTCTTTTCTCTCTCACTTACTCACTAAATTTATCCCCCCCCCTCTCTCTCACTTACTAAATCTATGCCTCTCTCTCACCCTCTCACCCTCTCTCTCTCTCTCACTTACTAAATCTATCCCTCTCTATCTCTCTCATTTACTCACTAAATTTATCCCTCTATCTCTCTCTCTCACTTATTCACTAAACATATCCCTCTATCTCTCTCACTCACACACACACTCTCTCTCTCTCACTTATTCACTAAATCTGTCCCTCTATTTCTCTCACTCACGCTCCCTCTCTCTCTCTCTCTCTCTCCTCTCACTTACTCACTAAACCTATCCCTCTATCTCTCTCACTTACTCACTAAACCTATCCCTCTATCTCTCTCTCTCACTTACTCACTAAACCTATCCCTCTATCTCTCTCTCTCTCTCTCTCACTTACGCACTAAACCTATCCCTCTATCTCTCTCTCTTACTCACTAAACATATCCCTCTATCTCTCTCACTCACACACACTCTCTCTCTCTCTCACTTATTCACTAAATCTATCCCTCTCTCTCTCTCACATAATCACTAAACCTATTCCTCTATATCTCTCACTTACTCACTAAACCTATCCCTCTATATCTCTCATTTACTCACTAAACCTATCCCTCTATCTCTCTCTCTCTCTTATTCACAAAATCTGTCCCTCTATCTCTCTCACATACTCACTAAACCTATCCCTCTATCTCTCTCATTTACTCACTAAACCTATCCATCTATCTCTCTCACTTATTCACTAAACCTATCCCTCTATCTCTCTCACTTTCTCACTAAACCTATCCCTCTATCTCTCTCACTTACTCACTAAACCTATTCCTCTATCTCTCTCACTTACTCACTAAACCTATCCTTCTATCTCTCTCACTTACTCACTAAACCTATCCCTCTATCTCTCTCTCACGTACTCACTAAACCTATCCCTCTATCTCTCTCTCTCACTTACTCACTAAACCTATCCCTCTATCTCTCTCTCACTTACTCACTAAACCTATCCCTCTATCTCTCTCTCTCTTTCTCACTTACTAAACCTATCCCTCTATCTCTCTCTCTCTCACTTACTCACTAAACCTATCCCTCTATCTCTCTCTCGCTTACTCACTAAACCTATCCCTCTCTCTCTCTCTCACACTTACTCACTAAACCTATCCCTCTATCTCTCTCTCTCTCTTACTCACTAAACTGATCCCTCTATCTCTCTCTCTCACTTACTCACTAAACTTATCCCTCTATCTCTCTCTCTCTCACTTACTCACTAAACCTATCCCTCTATCTCTCTCTCTCACACTTACTCACTAAACGGATCCCTCTATCTCTCTCTCTCTCTCACTTACTCACTAAACCTATCCCTCTATCTCTCTCTCTCTCTCTCTCTCACTTACTCACTAAACCTATCCCTCTATCTCTCTCTCTCACACTTACTCACTAAACCTATCCCTCTATCTCTCTCTCTCTCTCACTTACTCACTAAACCTATCCCTCTCTCTCTCTCTCACTTACTCACTAAACCTATCCCTCTATCTCTCTCTCTCTCACTTACTCACTAAACCTATCCCTCTATCTCTCTCTCTCTCTCACTTACTCACTAAACCTATCCCTCTATCTCTCTCTCTCTCACTTACTCACTAAACCTATCCCTCTATCTCTCTCTCTCTCACTTACTCACTAAACCTATCCCTCTATCTCTCTCTCTCACTTACTCACTAAACCTATCCCTCTATCTCTCTCTCTCTCTCTCTCTCACTTACTCACTAAACCTATCCCTCTATCTCTCTCTCTCTCTCACTTACTCACTAAACCTATCCCTCTATCTCTCTCTCTCTCACTTACTCACTAAACCTATCCCTCTATCTCTCTCTCTCTCTCTCTCTCTCACTTACTCACTAAACCTATCCCTCTATCTCTCTCTCTCACACTTACTCACTAAACCTATCCCTGTATCTCTCTCTCTCTCACTTACTCACTAAACCTATCCCTCTATCTATCTCTCTCTCTCTCTCTCTCACTTACTCACTAAACCTATCCCTCTATCTCTCTCTCTCTCTCTCACTTACTCACTAAACTGATCCCTCTATCTCCCTCACTCACACTCTCTCGCTCTCGCTCTATCGACACTTATAATTTTGTTTCAATATAAATAGAACAATATGTCTGGAACTGTGGACATTTTTCTAAACTTCCACTTGACTTCCTGACTTATTCATGAGTCAAGGAAATATTAAAGAAGGCAAATAGAGCTCTGTCACGCCCGTAGCTAATACAGGGTTAGTGCCAGAATTGTGTAGACCCTCGACACTATTTTTCTGTTTGGTGGTCACTAATACGTCAGTGCCGCCTTATGTTCTAAAAAGATTCGGTATTTATTTAAGGCTGGGTGAACTTTGAAGTCGTTAATCAGGAGTCGTGATTATGAGTAATGTCAAATGAAGTAAAAAAAAAAAAAAGTTTAATTCTATATAGCGTTAAATAGAGTTCTTTCTGGCATATGAAAGTCAATTCTGAACAATCGAACAATCAGGTAATCGTACAATCAGACAATCGGACAACCGGACAATTGGACAACCGAGTGAGAAAACATTAGGAGGCAACATAAACGTGATTTTACAGCAGACATTATGATACTAACATGAACGGTTAGAGAGAGAAAGCAATGAGAATGGTGCTACAGAGGAAAAACAAAAATGAAAGTTTGTAACTGACCTCAGAAGGGAACACTGGACATTTATTGATCATATAATGAGAAGGGAACATTATTGGACATTTGTTGACTACGAAATGAGAAGGGAACAGTGAACATTTGTTGACCATGTAATGAGAAGGGAACAGTGAATATTTGTTGACCATGTAATTAGAAGGGAACAGTGAACATTTGATGGCCGTGTAATGAGAAGGGAACAGTGAATATTTGTTGACCATGTAATGAGAAGGGAACAGTGAACATTTGATGGCCGTGTAATGAGAAGGGAACAGTGAACATTTGTTGACCATGTAATGAGAAGGGAACAGTGAATATTTGTTGACCATGTAATGAGAAGGGAACAGTGAACATTTGATGGCCGTGTAATGAGAAGGGAACAGTGAATATTTGTTGACCATGTAATTAGAAGGGAACAGTGAACATTTGATGGCCGTGTAATGAGAAGGGAACAGTGAACATTTGTTGGCCGTGTAATGAGAAGGGAACAGTGAACATTTATTGGCCGTGTAATGAGAAGGGAACAGTGAACATTTGTTGGCCGTGTAATGAGAAGGGAACAGTGAACATTTGTTGGCCGTGTAATGAGAAGGGAACAGTGAACATTTGTTGACCATGTAATGAGAAGGGAACAGTGAACATTTGTTGGCCGTGTAATGAGAAGGGAACAGTGAACATCTGATGGCCGTGTAATGAGAAGGGAACATTGGACATTTTTCACCTTTTAAACGCCCACTGAATCATGTCGCTTCTGGCTGGATATAAACTATATATATATATATATAGGTAGGTTGCATAGATCGTCTTCCTGCCTGCTCAACCAGCCTGTACACCCATCTATGTCTAAAAACCTGACAGCCTGCAGCTTACCCCAACCATTGAAGCACACTGCGAAATAGAAGAAAATCTAGAATTAAATAAAAAGGTAAAATCGTCCACAAACACTTATATTTCTTTACGGCAGCCATTAATTAATTCTTCGGCCCCTGAACGGACCTGACCTTTGGCAGGTAACTCAATGTGGGTCACGTGGCAGCAGCTATAAATAAGAGCACAGTTCACAAACCTGATGTCAACGCGATCCCTTTTCATTTGGTATGTTTTTTTACAGTTGTATTGTTGAAGAGAGGCGGAGACATGAGAGAGGGAGAGAGTGCCACCAGGGTTACACATTGAGGTATGAGGGACCAGCTGGTAATTTTTGTCGACCAAGTTCTGTCGCTTCCTTCCGATGTGAAATTCTCTCCCCCTGGCCCCTTCCGTTTCCGTTTAAGCAGACAGAACACATCAATCTATACTGGTAAGGTGTCAAGGCAAAGAAATGCATAAAAGGTGAAGCTACAGTAAAGCTGATTGCACAGAAAAAATGACAAAACAGACAAAAGTGGTAAAAAACAAGTAAAAGCTTGATGTGATTAATCATCATCATCATGTACCCTGCCGGTTGGCGTAGGCGATCATGTCCCTCCACAATCTTCTATCTACAGTGCATCGTATCAGTTCTGTTGTTGACTGTTTTCCATGCCATGACACCAAGCTATCCAGTATTTTCTCTCTTTATCGTCCGCGATCTCTCTTTCCTTTTATTTTGCCAGTTGTAACCAAGTATTTTAACTTTCCTCTTCTCATGATGTGCCCGAAAAATGTTGATTGCTTCTTTCTGATGTTTTTTAAGAGCTCCCTTTTTGTGTTGGCCTCTTTGAGAACTTCCTCATTGGTCTTTTTATCTGTCCAGGGAACTTTCAACATTCTTCTGAGAAATCCCATCTCTGTGGCCTCTAATAGAAGGTTGTGATTTGTCATGATTATTCCAGGCAATTTAAGAAGGTAGTTTGCCATTCCTTTCCTTCTTGGCAGTGACTGTACTAGTCGGAGATCGCAGCCATTGTCTCTATACATGAGATCCTCTGCCAGCCATCGCGGTGTGGGGACCATAACCGGCACTATTTGTCGGCTGCTCCCACAACACCATCCACCACCTGCTCCAATGGCTTCACATAACCCTGATAGGGGGGTGGGGGGGGCTAAACGGGAGCTGCACCTTGCCCAGGGGTGTCCCGAAGACTAGCGGAGGACAGGAGACGTCTTACTCCTCCTTTGGTAAGGCACGTCTTACTCCTCCTTTGATAGGGCACGTCTTACTCCTCCTTTGATAGGGCACGTCTTACTCCTCCTTTGGTAGGGCACGTCTTACTCCTCCTTTGGTAGGGCACGTCTTACTCCTCCTTTGGTAGGGCACGTCTTACTCCTCCTTTGGTAAGGCACGTCTTATTCCTCCTTTGGTAGGGCACGTCTTACTCCTCCTTTGGTAAGGCACGTCTTACTCCTCCTTTGATAGGGCACGTCTTACTCCTCCTTTGGTAGGGCACGTCTTACTCCTCCTTTGGTAGGGCACGTCTTACTCCTCCTTTGGTAGGGCACGTCTTACTCTTCCTTTGGTAAGGCACGTCTTACTCCTCCTTTGATAGGGCACGTCTTACTCCTCCTTTGGTAGGGCACGTCTTACTCCTCCTTTGGTAGGGCACGTCTTACTCCTCCTTTGGTAGGGCACGTCTTACTCCTCCTTTGGTAGGGCACGTCTTACTCCTCCTTTGGTAGGGCACGTCTTACTCCTCCTTTGGTAAGGCACGTCTTACTCCTCCTTTGGTAGGGCACGTCTTACTCCTCCTTTGGTAGGGCACGTCTTACTCCTCCTTTGGTAAGGCACGTCTTACTCCTCCTTTGGTAGGGCACGTCTTACTCCTCCTTTGGTAAGGCACGTCTTACTCCTCCTTTGGTAAGGCACGTCTTACTCCTCCTTTGGTAGGGCACGTCTTACTCCTCCTTTGGTAGGGCACGTCTTACTCCTCCTTTGGTAGGGCACGTCTTACTCCTCCTTTGGTAAGGCACGTCTTACTCCTCCTTTGGTAAGGCACGTCTTACTCCTCCTTTGGTAGGGCACGTCTTACTCCTCCTTTGGTAAGGCACGTCTTACTCCTCCTTTGGTAAGGCACGTCTTACTCCTCCTTTGGTAGGGCACGTCTTACTCCTCCTTTGGTAAGGCACGTCTTACTCCTCCGTTGGTAAGGCACGTCTTACTCCTCCTTTGGTAGGGCACGTCTTACTCCTCCTTTGGTAAGGCACGTCTTACTCCTCCTTTGGTAGGGCACGTCTTACTCCTCCTTTGGTAAGGCACGTTTTACTCCTCCTTTGGTAGGGCACGTCTTACTCCTCCTTTGGTAAGGCAGAACTCTACCCCGCTAACCCAATGATGTGATTAATAGACAACACAAATTTGAAAGAAAGGAGAAAAGAAGAAACATATTTTTAAAATGGGTTAAAATTTCATTTTAAATTATAATCCACTCATATAAGTCCAGTCTCGTTCAAATTTGTGTCGTTCATTAATTACGTAAAGCTTTAACTAATATATACTGGGAATTTACTGCATATTTTAATCTGCAAACATTGATAGCCGATGTAAAAGTATATATTGAGTAGCAATGACAGAGTTGTAAACCTTCTTGTACCTTTCAGTTCCCTGTGGAGTATAGGTCTTCAACAAACACTTTCAGATCCCTGTGGAGCATATGTCTTCAACAAACACTTTCAACTTCCTGTGGAGCATAGGTCTTCAACAAACACTTTCAGATCCCCGTGGAGCATATGTCTTGAACAAACACTTTCAACTTCCTGTGGAGCATAGGTCTTCAACAAACACTTTCAGACCCATGTGGAGCATATGTCTTCAACAAACACTTTCAACTTCCTGTGGAGCATAGGTCTTCCACTAACACTTTCCAAGCC
Organism: Megaustenia siamemsis; assembly: GCA_032433765.1. Classification (NCBI taxonomy): domain Eukaryota; kingdom Metazoa; phylum Mollusca; class Gastropoda; order Stylommatophora; family Ariophantidae; genus Megaustenia; species Megaustenia siamemsis. The sequence goes on from JAVIAB010000092.1 coordinate 183,369,242, forward strand.
GTTTTGTTTCTTGCCATTTTTTTTAAGATCATTCCATGTTTTGCTCATCATCTTTATCTCTGCTTCCATCTGTCTTCTCTAAGAATATTTTGGTCTTCCCCTCTGTTGTTGTAAACATACTGAGTAGTAAAGATTACAGTTTTCGATGGACATTGTTCAACTGTTTTTGGAAAAGGTGTGGGGATGGAGGTGATAGCAGTAACAGAATTAATGAGAGAGTGGTATTTTCCCAGTTGTTATTGGAAAAGGTGTTGGGATAATTGTAATATCATGACTTGAACCTTCAACCTATCCAGAAAGTCCACATGTCCAGGAATTAGGTTGATAAACAATTTCAGGGGTAAGTCAAATTTATGAGATAAATATCACTATTAAAAGTTCATTATAGCGTTATTTTGAAACTTAGAGGTTAAACAAAGTGTCAAGACGTCGTTTGTTTTGTCAGTTTTTACAAAAAGTTATAAATAATTCAACATTGCGACAAATTATTGGCTACGCATGGCCTGCGCAAAGAATAAGTCAAAAACCTATGCAAAGGAGATAGGATTATTCAGCCTCATACATAAGATGATTTGACAGTTAACTTAAAAAAAAGAGGAACACTGAACGGCAAGATCAGAGAAGTTAATTAGTTAGTAATGGAAAAGCAGAAATTAGTTAGAAGCAGTTGAGAAGTAGAAAGGATAAGAACAGAAAAAATAGAATTAGAAACATGGAGAACCAATATAGGGAAGTAGCGATAAGTTAGTCTGTAATAACATAATTTATTTGTGAAATGCTCCAAGTTATATTCAGAAGTCTTGTACTCCAGAGAACAAATAGTAAGTAGTTCAATTACAATCGAAGTGTAACGTAAGACGGTTGTGAATGTAAGAGATAGAATTATATACATCACAGGCAATAAGTACTAGGGGACAAAGTCAATAACGGGGTTAGCCTCTAAGTGCATCTTAAATAAAGAACATGATTAATAATTGATGTACTTCCACTAATCATCATGTGCCAAGTTTATTGAATGAACTTGAATGAACATGATTTGTATAGCCTGTGATTGTTGAGTAGGTCAAGACTTTGTTCAAACGTTGTGCTGTTTTATAGGTGTGATCTGTGTCTGATCAAAACAGTTAGAAGTTGTCAAATGAAAAAAAAAAACTATAAATAAAGAACCTTATTCCATCCTGGCACACTGATCCATTCATTTTTATTTCGTTTTTTATTTCACTCTTTTATGTTTCTCACATTCATACGTTGACTCTACTCTACTCTCTCTCTCTCTCTCTCTCTCTCTCTCTCTCTCTCTATTTATTTTTTTCTCGTGTTCACTCCCAAGCACACTTTCCTTTCTACGTATTTTCTCGCTTGTTCTCGCCTCCACGCTCAGACAGCCTATCCTCCTTTCACATTCACCTATTCGCAACGTTTATATACATTTCTTTCATAATCTCTCTCCGTGCTTTTTCTCTCTCACACACAAACACACATGACTACAACCAATGTACATTTTACCACACTATATCGTTCAGTTTCACTCATTTTCCACTTCTTTTTCTATCACTGCCTCTCTCCTTCTGTCTTCCTGGCCTTCTCTATCTCATTCTGTATACATTTCACTCGACATATTTTCCCCTTTCTTCTATTTCTCTCAAACTCTTGTTACAATTATTTTAAAACGTCTATCTCTCTCTTCTAAGTCTTAAAACATCTAAAAATTAAAAGAGAACTACTAAATACATTTCAAACAAGAAAAATGCTATTTTTGGAACATATAAAATAAACAATAGCCTGCTAAAAGTAATCTTAGAAATAAAAATACAAGGTAAAAGAGGCAGAGGAAGACCAAGAATAACGTGGACGAGTAAAATCTAAAGATGGACACGTCAGACTATGACAACCTGCACCATCAAAGCAAGAGACAGCGGATTGGCGCCCCATGGTAGCCAACCTTTGATGTGGCGACAGCACTCAGTGATGATGATGATGATGATGATGATGATGATGATGATGATGATGATGATGATCTCTCACAAACTCTTGTTACACTCTTTGAGCACTAGTACTATTTATGTGGATGGTCGAATCGGTAACTTGTAGGGTCACACACCATGAGAGCTTTGGTTCAAATCCCGGTAGAGTCACAACAAATACTTTCTTTCTATCGGCGGTGAACTAAAAATTCAGACTCGAACACCTAGCGGCAATTGCACTGGACTTGTGACCTTTATTCTCCATTCATATAAGGCTAACCTGAAAACTCCAGTAATGGGGATATGCAGTGAGGATATTTTTTTTCATTCATGCGCTCAAACATTCCTGTCATTAACCCTAGCATTAAATCACTCAATCATTCACTTGCTCAAACACTCACCCTATTATTAAATCACTCAATCATCCACTCGCTCAAACACTCACCCTATTATTAAATCACCCAATCATCCACTCACTCAAACACTCACCCTATTATTAAATCACTCAATCATCCACTCGCTCAAACACTCACTCTATCATTAAATCACCCAATCATCCACTCGCTCAAACACTCACCCTATTATTAAATCACCCAATCATCCACTCGCTCAAACACTCACCCTATTATTAAATCACCCAATCATCCACTCGCTCAAACACTCACCCTATCATTAAATCACCCAATCATTCACTCGCTCAAACACTCACCCTATTATTAAATCACTCAATCATTCACTCGCTCAAACACTCACCCTATCATTAAATCACTGAATCATTCACTCGCTCAAACACTCACCCTATCATTAAATCACCCAATCATCCACTCGCTCAAACACTCACCCTAACATTAAATCACTCAATCATTCACTCGCTCAAACACTCACCCTATCATTAAATCACTCAATCATCCACTCGCTCAAACACTCACCCTATCATTAAATCACTCAATCATCCACTAGCTCAAACACTCACCCTATCATTAAATCACTCAATCATTCACTCGCTCAAACACTCACGCTATCATTAAATCACTCAATCATCCACTCGCTCAAACACTCACCCTATCATTAAATCACTCAATCATCCACTCGCTCAAACACTCACACTATCATTAAATTACTCAATCATCCACTCGCTCAAATTCTCATCCTATTATTAAATCACTCAATCACCCACTCGCTCAAACACTCACCCTATTATTAAATCACTCAATCATCCACTCGCTCAAACACTCACTCTATCATTAAATCACTCAATCATCCACTCGCTCAAACACTCACTCTATCATTAAAACACTCAATCATCCACTTGCTCAAACACTCACCCTAGCATTAAGTCACTCAGTCATTCACTCGCTCAAACACTCATACTATCATTAAATCACTCAATCATTCACTCGCTCAAACACTCACACTATCATTAAATCACTCACTCATTCACTCGCTCAAACACTCACCCTATCATTAAATCACTCAATCATTCACTCGCTCAAACACTCACCCTATCATTAAATCACTCAATCATCCACTCGCTCAAACACTCACCCTATCATTAAATCACTCAATCATCCACTCGCTCAAACACTCACCCTATCATTAAATCACTCAATCATTCACTCGCTCAAACACTCACCCTATCATTAAATCGCTCAATCATCCACTCGCTCAAACACTTACCCTATCATTAAATCACTCAATCATTCACTCGCTCAAACACTCACTCTATCATTAAATCACTCAATCATTCACTCGCTCAAACACTCACCCTATCATTAAATCACTCAATCATTCATTCGCTCAAACACTCACTCTATCATTAAATCACTCAATCATTCACTCGCTCAAACACTCACCCTATCATTAAATCACTCAATCATCCACTCGCTCAAACACTCACCCTATCATTAAATCACTCAATCATTCACTCGCTCAAACACTCACCCTATCATTAAATCACTCAATCATCCACTCGCTCAAACACTCACCCTATCATTAAATCACTCAATCATCCACTCACTCAAACACTCACCCTATCATTAAATCACTCAATCATCCACTCGCTCAAACACTCACCCTATCATTAAATCACTCAATCATCCACTCGCTCAAACACTGACCCTATCATTAAATCACTCAATCATCCACTCGCTCAAACACTCACCCTATCATTAAATCACCCAATCATCCACTCGCTCAAACACTCACCCTATCATTAAATCACTCAATCATTCACTCGCTCAAACACTCACCCTATCATTAAATCACTCAATCATCCACTCGCTCAAACACTCACCCTATCATTAAGTCACTTAATCGTTCTTTCACTCGTATTATTTTCCTTCCCCTCTCCCAGTCTCTCTCTCTCTCACTCTCTTTCTTTTTGATCTCCTTCCCCAAATCCCACTCCGCCTGTTTTTAATTGTCTTTGTCTCTAGTAATCTCTCTCTCTCTCTCTCTCTCTCTCTCTCTCTCTGTCATTATCTCTTCCTTCCTTCACATCCCACCCTCCACCGCCTGTCAGAAATTTTCTCTTTAAATATTAACTCTGCTAATGACTCTTTCGCTCTCTATTACATGATCATTCTTTTTTTTTTTTCTCTCTCTCTCTCTCTCTGTTTACCTCTATCTCTCTCACTCTGTGCGTGTGCTAGTTCTGCAGAAACGGAAGGTGTCCCGGAAGTCTAACATGATGGGTTTGCCTGTGATTCATCATGTGCCATGCCGGTTGGCATAGCCAATCATGTCCTTCCACAATTCTCTATCCACAGTACATCGTATCAATTCTGTTGACTGTTTCGTGTCTTGGCACCAAGCTATCCAGTATCTTCTCTCTTTGTCATCCGCGATCTCATTTCCCCTCTATTTTGCCCGTTTTAACCAAGTATTCCAACTTTCCTCTTCTCATGATGTGCCCGAAAAATGTTGATTGTTTTTTTTCTGATGTTTCTTAGGATCTCTCTTTTTGTGGGAACTAAGGAACTTTCAACATTCTTCTGAGAAATCCCTTCTCTGTGGTCTCTAATCATCTTTTCATTTGTTTGTCTACTGTCCATGATACACTTCTATAGGTCAGAACTGTCTGTATATAGCACCGATGAACTCTCTTTTTCACTTCTTTCGACATAGATTTGTTGCATAAGATATTTTTCATTTTCTGAAATGCTATTTTGGTCTGAGCTATTCTGCTTTTTATTTCTGTGGTGCATCTTCCATCTGATGTTATTATTGTGCCCAAGTATTTGATACGGTGTACTTGCTTTAGATTTGTCCTGTTTATTTTATGCTGCATGATGGTGATGATTGCTTCTTCGATATAACCATTACTTCTGTTTTCTTACTACTCAGACTGAGACCTTTCTTGTTGCTTTCTCTTACTATTATGTTTATCATTTCTTGTAATTCACTCTACTTCTCTGATTTTACGACTGTGGCATCCTCATATCGCAGATTGTTTATGTTGTGACCGTTGACTTCAATTTCTTTTCTATCTACTATTGATCTCATAATATTTTTATTGTTTGCGATTACCGATGCGTTTCATAAACACGATATGTCTGAGGAATTCTGGGAAGGAATCTCTGATTGTCCAGTGAAGAACATGTTCTTTACTTCATATCTCATCTAAACAGACACCGCAAGAGAGCATGGATGTCTAAAGCAGTAATTAGTTTTTCCTTAAAAAAATAAAACGTTTGATTTCATTCCTTCTGTGCCTAAAATAGAATGAACGAAATGGGAGATTCGACTTAGACTAATGAATAGTCGATTAGCTAGCTTAAAGCTGGTGCTCTGACTTTCCTTGAGTCGACGTCCGGCAGTTAGAATGTGTACACGTACTATGTTCGTTTATTAACACGAAAATATAAATAATTTATTAACATTAGCGATGTAGCGCAGACATTAGTGGATATTAAGGTTTTATAATTAGCAGGGAAAAAGTGCAAACGGAAGTAAGAAATATGAAAGTATTTGTTAAAGAATTGTAACAACATGTGTCATTACAAGGAAGGAAAGAACTTTTGTGCTTTGATTAATTTTTGACATATGGAGATATACATTTTCTTCATCTTCTTCCCTTTTTGGTTTGTCCTTCAGCCTCGAGGGGGGGGGGGGAATTGCGGTCTTATCTTGGCATCTCATCTTGTTGTTTCCTAGTGTTTCTAACATTCCAATAATCCATCTTTTTCGTGGTTGGATTTTGAGTCTGGTATTCTCATAGTGTGTGTTGAAGACAAGTTGTGTTGTGTTTTGGTTGTTCTGTCTTTCCACGTGACCAAACCATTTTATCTGTTACATATTTGTATATTATTTGGCGGGAATTATCCCTTCATTTCTTCTCAGTTCTTCATTTCTGATATCATCTCTCTGATCTTACCTATCATTCGTTGAACACATTTCTTCTCGGCGGCGGTTATCATTTGTTTGATTGATCTTGATTCTTGAGTTCAGTTTCGGCATTGGTAGCACAACGTTGGGATGTGGACCGTATTGTAGAGTGCCTGTTTTGACGCTAATGTTATTTCCTTGTTGGACAATAGTGGTGATAGCTGTCTAATGATTTGACTCGCTTTGTTGCATTTTGAGTCTATTTCTGCTGCACTGTCAACTATTATTTGTCACTAGACTTTCTAGGAATTTAAATTTGAAATTTAATCACGGAAAATTAAGAAAATAGTGAGACGGTTACTTTAAGCAGCTGAGATAATAATCCTTTTCTTCTTCTTTCCTTCATCATTTGCTTTTCGGCGTCGAGGTGAGATATAATTTACGGTATTTTGCCCTTCTGTTCGCTTCAGCTTTTGTCCAACAAGGAAATAACTCTGGAGGCAAAACTATACAATCTTCATCCCAACGTTGTGCTGCCAATGCCAGTCCTGGACTCTACTATACAATCTTCATCCCAACGTTGTGCTACCAATGCCAGTCCTGGACTCTACAATACAATCTTCATCCCAACGTTGTGCTACCAATGCCAGTCCTGGACTCTACAATACAATCTTCATCCCAACGTTGTGCTACCAATGCCAGTCCTGGACTCTACAATACAATCTTCATCCCAACGTTGTGCTACCAATGCCAGTCCTGGACTCTACAATACAATCTTCATCCCAACGTTGTGCTACCAATGCCAGTCCTGGACTCTACAATACAATCTTCATCCCAACGTTGTGCTACCAATGCCAGTCCTGGACTCTACAATACAATCTTCATCCCAACGTTGTGCTACCAATGCCAGTCCTGGACTATACAATACAATCATCATCCCAACGTTGTGCTACCAATGCCAGTCCTGGACTCTACAATACAATCTTCATCCCAACGTTGTGCTACCAATGCCAGTCCTGGACTCTACAATACAATCTTCATCCCAACGTTGTGCTACCAATGCCAGTCCTGGACTCTACAATACAATCTTCATCCCAACGTTGTGCTACTAATGCCAGTCCTTGACTCTACAATACAATCTTCATCCCAACGTTGTGCTACCAATGCCAGTCCTGGACCCTAGATGCAAGAACAATAAGAAAAATAATTTCTACTGAGATTAAATGTGTTAGACGAATGACAGGAAACAGTCTGAGAGATAAGATCAGAAATGAAGAACTGAGAAAAAAGCTAGGAATAGCCCCCGCCATAGAATATATAAAGAAACAACAGATAAAATGGTTTGGCCACGTGAGTAGGCAGAAAGATTCAAACACAACACAACGAGCCCTCAATAAACGTTGCAAGAATTCCAGACCTAATGGTCGACCACGAAAAAGATGGATGGATGGAATATTAGAAGCACTAGGAGATGACGATGCAGGCATATAATTCCAAAAGTAATAAGAAAACTAGTGACTGCAGGCTTACTTGTTGTCAGTCTTCCTCTTCCTCTTCTTTCCTTCCTCATCTGTCTTTCAGCGTCGAGGGGAGATATAATTTGCGGTCTTTTGCTTTTCTGTTCGTCTCTGCTGCTGTTATGTTTCCTAGCTTCTAATATTTCATCGATCCATCTTTTTCGTGGTCGACCCTTCTGTCTGGTGTTCTCACAACGTTTGTTGAAGGCTCGTTGTGTTGTGTTTTGTTCTTTCTGCCTTGTCACGTGGCCGAACCATTTTATCTGTTGTTTCCTTATATATTCTATGGCTGGGGCTGTTCCTAGCTTTTTTCTCAGTTCTTCATTTCTGATCTTATCTCTCAGACTGTTTCCTGTCATTTGTCTAACGCATTTCATCTCTGTAGAAGTTATTTTTCTTATTGTTCTTGCATCTAGGGTCCAGGTCTGGCATTGGTAGCACAACGTTGGAATGAAGATTGTATTGTATATTGCTCGTTTTGCTTCCATAGTTATTTCCTTGTTGGACAATAGCGGTGATAACTGTCCGATGATTTGACAAGCTTTGTTGCATCTTGATTCTATCTCTGCTGTTTGGGAATTATCGTTTGTCATTAGACTTCCTTGTGTCAGTGAATTAAATAATATATGGGAACACAAAATAACAATGAAGTAATGATCTTTTCTTGACAAATAATTGTTGAAGAATTGCTACAACACTGCACTGTTATAGCATTCAGCATTTGGGAAACGGAGAATTGAAAACAGCAAAGAGAGGAATTATGAAACATTTTTGTTACCGTGACATGTATGCAGGTCCTTAATGAACATTCGGTTTCTGTGACATGAAAGAGATTCAGAGGATCATTACTAAACATTCTATTACCGTGACATGAAAAAGGATAATTACTGAACACGTTATTACAGTGACATGAAAGAGCGTCATTACTGAACATTCTATTACCGTAGCATGAAAGAGGGTCATTACTAGAGCTGCTACAAAAGACACCTGAGACGTGATAGCTTTCTTCAATATACGGAACGATGAGTGATGAAGTGTGGCAGTTTTTTTGGCCTACCACAAGTAGGCATAATTCCCTTCTCATTACATGGGGAAAAATGATGATTGATTCTTCCTAACATTGGAAATTAGCTATCTTCTTGCTTTGACCTCCTTCGGAACGTTTTCATTGCTCTTCTTAGCTCTCCATGATATTCTCATCTACCATCTCACCTTTGTTGTACAAATACCATCTCACCTCTGTTGTACATCTACCAATCACCTCTATTGAACATCGACCATCTCACCTCTATTGTACATCTACCATCTGAGGTTAACATTGTTCCCATAGATTTAAATCCATTTACCTGTTTTAACATTGTTCCAATTGTCTTTATTGTGCTTGCAGTGATGTCTTTTTCTTTGTTGCTACCATTACTTCTGTCTTTTTGCTATTAAGGCTGAGTCCTTTATTTCCTACACTATAATGTCTAACATTTCCTGTAACTCATTTTCAGCCTTAGCGATTAAGACTGTATGATCAGCATACCTTAGATTATTTATATTATGACCTCCGATTTTTATCTCTCTTTCCCAGTATTTTGCAAGCTGTAGCCAATATTCAAACTTTCATCTTCTCATGATGTGCTCGATAAATGTCGATGTTTCTTTCTGATGCTTTTTATAGTTTCCCTTTTTGTGTTGGCCTCTTTGAGAATTTCCTCGTTGGTCTTTTTGGCTGCCTAGGGAAGTTTCAACATTCTTTGAGAAACCCCATCTCTGTGGCCTCTAATAATTTTTTCAGTTCTTTGTCTACTGTCTAGAGATGTATAAAGTCATTTAAAGTTGACTTTTATGATAATTGATAACATGTATGATAACAAGGCCGGAGGGCGTTAATTGTTTGTCTTTTTTCGGATAAGTTCAAGAGTGTGCGAATCTTAACTTTTTAGCTACCATAAAATAAATTATTATTGATGTGCAAGTTGTACGAATGTGAGTCTTGTCCCATGATTCCAAATATATTGGAAATAAATGTAGAAGTTAAGTAAATGTATTTAGCTTATGCATTTAAAATGACAATAAACTTTAACAAGCTCTGGGCCCGAGATGCTCAGCAGCATTAGGACTGGAAGCGATCAGCGACTTATAATAGATTGCTTGCTTAAGGATATGTAAACCAGAACTGGTCGAGACCTTACAGCTCTCGAGCATGGGTTTGGAAAAAAGTAATAATCAGCCTGGTCAAGCTAATAGAGATTACAGAAGGAAGGCAACCAAATGCCCAGAAATGTCTTATTGAATTAGGATGTATTGCAACAAAAGATGCAAATTATCGCAGCTTGTTGTAAACGACAGTACAACTGATCAACGCCAGTAATGTAACATCCATTAAGTGCGAACGATGAAGCGGAGTAGCCATGGAGTCAACATAAAAGAAGAAGTAAGAACATGAGCAAGTCTATCATTCAAGAAAGTTCCTTTCAAACTGAAATATAAATCCATATATAAAGCTCCATTTGACAAACACTACTTGAGATTAGCGTTGCTTACATTCAGTTTTAAGTAATTCCAATTTTATGAAAGTAAATGAAGTTTCCCTTCATGCCTTGCAAAGGGTAATATGTCGTTAGTTACCATATTTTTCTATGACCACGGCACATTTTTGAGTCATGTAGTTGTGGCATCACGCCAGGCCGCCTTAATTTCCCAGAAAAATCTCTGGTACCCATTTATAGAGGCTGGGTGAACTCTGGAGCCTTTTCACCGAAACAAAAACCCCCCACTTCAGGGGAAGGAACTCCGGCCCTTCTGATCCGGAAGCGATGACGTTAACTCTTCAGCCACCGAGGCTAACAACATTTGTGCAAGCTTTTCAAAACAATCCTTTAGAACCAAATAGTTGTCCCTTTATTTAACGCTTATCTCATGGATTTACATACAACACTGAAAGGTACTAACTTTTGTGTTTGTTTTTATTTTAAATCATGAATATCTTCAGAATAAAAACGCTCACAATACATCAACACAGTTTTCACTTGTAATCTAATGATATGAATAGAAAACCGTTTTAAACACATTTTTCCCGTCTTTGTGTACGTGTGTTTTCACTCACTGTCCACAGGTCGAATTCAATTAAGTTCGGTTAAGACCGGGGCAGCTCTACGAATTTATTTATTTTTTAAGTGGGCCTAAATTTGCCCAACTCAGATATAGATGAACAGAAACTTCTCACACTTCCTCATTTGTTCAGCTCTTGTTGTTCATTGTTTGTAGCTCTCATTATCTGTTGTGACGATGCCAACGATTGCCTTCGTACACCTCGTGTCCAATGTGTTAATCCTCTGATCACACTAACACTCGTGACATTAAGGTCATTGTGAGATCTCATTAACGAAAACAGCACTCAATTCTAGAAAATTCTCTTGATTTCCCAAATGAAATGTTTATTTGAACTTGTCCTGTAGAATTTGTATTTTCATTTTTCTTAAACCATTCCCTCTAGATTGTATAATATTGTTTTTTTGTTTTTTTTTTAGCAATTACTAGCCAAGTTTTATTATTTGATTTAAAACAATCTTATCTCATTCCCAGTTTTTATTTTATTAAAAAAAAAAAATTAATTTCCCAGTGTTTATTATTTTATTTAAAACAATTGTATCTCATTCCCAGTGTTTATTATTTTATTTAAAACAATTGTATCTCATTCCCAGTGTTTATTATTTTATTTAAAACAATTGTATCTCATTCCCAGTGTTTATTATTTTATTTAAAACAATTGTATCTCATTCCCAGTGTTTATTATTTTATTTAAAACAATTGTATCTCATTCCCAGTGTTTATTATTTTATTTAAAACTATTGTATCTCATTCCCAGTTTTTGTTATATTATTTAAATAACTTTATCTCATTTCCCAGTGTTTATTATTTTATTTAAAACAATCATATCTCGTTTCCCTAAAGTATTCTTTTTCAGCTTTTCGTCAATTTCTTTAAAAATATTAACTGTGTTGAAGATTTCTTGGTCCAATTTCGTTAGTAAAACACGTCTACAGATACAAAAATTGCAGCCGTTTTCTGGCCGCTAATAATAATAACTTCTGACTGCTAATAATAATAACTTCTGACTGCTAATAATAATAACTTATGACTGCTAATAATAATAACTTATGACTGCTAATAATAATAACTTCTGACTGCTAATAATAACTTCTGACCGCTAATAATAATAACTTCTGACCGCTAATAATAACTTCTGACCGCTAATAATAATAACTTCTGACTGCTAATAATAACTTCTGACTGCTAATAATAATCACTTCTGACTGCTAATAATAACTTCTGACCGCTAATAATAATAACTTCTTACCGCTAATAATAATAACTTCTGACTGCTAATAGTAACTTCTGACCGCTAATAATAATAACTTCTGACCGCTAATAATAAATTCTGACCGCTAATAATAATAACTTCTGACTGCTGATAATAACTTCTAACCGCTAATAATAATAACTTCTGACCGCTAATAATAATAACTTCTGACCGCTAATAATAACTTCTGACCGCTAATAATGCAAACTTCTGACCGCTAATAATACAAACTTATGACCGTTAATAATAATAACTTCTAACCGCTAATAATAATAACTTCTTACCGCTAATAATAACTTCTGACCGCTAATAATGCAAACTTATGACCGCTAATAATACAAACTTATGACCGCTAATAATACAAACTTATGACCGTTAATAATAATAACTTCTGACCGCTAATAATACAAACTTATGACCGCTAATAATACAAACTTATGACCGTTAATAATAATAACTTCTGACCGCTAATAATACAAACTTATGACCGCTAATAATACAAACTTATGACCGCTAATAATAATAACTTCTGACCGCTAATAATACAAACTTATGACCGCTAATAATAATAACTTCTGACCGCTAATAATACAAACTTATGACCGCTAATAATACAAACTTATGACCGTTAATAATAATAACTTCTGACCGCTAATAATAATAACAACTTCTGACTGCTAATAATAACTTCTGACTGCTAATAATAATAACTTCTGACTACTAATAATAACTTCTGACCGCTAATAATAACTTCTGACCGCTAATAATACATACTTATGACCGCTAATAATACAAACTTATGACCGCTAATAATACAAACTTATGACCGTTAATAATAATAACTTCTGACTGCTAATAATAACTTCTGACTGCTAATAATAACTTCTGACCGCTAATAATAATAACTTCTGACTACTAATAATAACTTCTGACCGCTAATAATAATAACTTCTGACCGCTAATAATAACTTCTTACCGCTAATAATAATCACTTCTGACCGCTAATAATAATAACTTCTGACCGCTAATAATAACTTCTGACTGCTAATAATAACTTATGACCGCTAATAATAATCACTTCTGACCGCTAATAATACAAACTTATGACCGCTAATAATACAAACTTATGACCGCTAATAATAATAACTTCTGACCGCTAATAATAACTTCTGACTGCTAATAATAACTTATGACCGCTAATAATAATCACTTCTGACCGCTAATAATACAAACTTATGACCGCTAATAATACAAACTTATGACCGCTAATAATAACTTCTGACCGCTAATAATAACTTCTGACCGCTAATAATAACTTCTGACTGCTAATAATAACTTATGACCGCTAATAATAATAACTTCTGACCGCTAATAATACAAACTTCTGACCGATACTAATAATCACTTCTGACCACTCCAACGTCAATTAAAACACCACTGTCCGTTTCAAAATGCTCTCTAGTTTCATCAAATATCTCAGAATAGACCTGACGAGATTAACTGATTATTTGCAATTGGTCTTACAGTCTATGAAAATAAAATTTGTCTAATTTAAAATAATGTAGGTAATAAAGTTTATTAAAAGTGGCAGGTTCCTTTGGTCTTTGTCAATGCAGCAATTATTGGGCTCCTAAAAAAATATAATTTACAGTAAGCTTCATAATTTACTGGGAGCCGCGATAGCTCAGTGGTTAGTGAAATGGACTACAAAGGACAATAGGTAGGGTTCGATCCCAACCGACGGCTTCCGGGTTTACCCAGCCTTTAATTGGCACCTGATTTTTTTTTTTTTTTTCAGGGAAATTGAAGCGGCACGGGCGTAATACCGACCACATTACCCCAAAAATCTTGTGCCAAAGGTCTGTAAAATATATGGACACTAACACCATATTCCCTGTACGCCACTTGGCGGGGACGGGGGTACTTTACTTTTTTAAAATAATTTCTTGACGTTTAATAAGACACAAGCGTGTCGTGAAAATTTGGGAAAACTGTTACAAATTGTTACTGAATTGTATGTTTGAGTTTCGTCTTGTAGGCTACATGTTTCTATGAAACAAATATCAACGTCAGTAAGAATCAAGCGATTAAATAGTCAAAGTAGAAATGATAGTGAATGTTTGTTACGCTGAAAAAATTATAATTGATTATATCCAGTATTGAACTGAAATCTTCTGTCTGGATGATTAGAATGGTGCTGAAAAGGATCTATTTTACAATTTGATGTTAACATGCTGGCATGCCAATTTATTTTGCGGTAAACTTCTTCAGAGTAATGATTCTCATTCAGAATCAGTCGAGTCAAACGGGCTTGTTACTGCTTTCGGCTGAGCAAACCACAAACCATCCTTCTTCCAATATTCCTCTTCTTCACATAAGACATGGTCCTCACATCTTGTCCAGTAATCTTTGTCATTGAGAGGGCGTGATTTCTACGTATCTTAATATCGCATTATTTGAAGATTTTATTTTCAGCTGCTACATCATCGTGCTCATCATAATTCGAACCTTGAGGGCTGGAATGACATCAAGCTCTCATTAAACACGTTGTTCTTACAAGCATATTGGTGTGTGTTTGTGTGTGTGTGTGTGTGTGTGTGTGTGTGTGTGAGTGAGTGTGTGTGTGTATGTGTGTAAATGCGGGGTGAGGGCAGGGGATTTGCATGGACAAATGGCATGATAAATGTTTTCATTACGTTAGTGTCAAAAAGGCTAACTTCTGTATTCAGTGGAAACATTTCGGACAACTTCCGCTATCAAGGATCCTCACAAGTTGCCAGCGGTGAAATGTCTCCTAGTTTACGTCACTTTGACTGTCATGTCCAGAAACAAAATGAAAATAAAGACATTGAAGACTATCATCATCATTACTATGTGCCATTGCGGTTGGCATAGGCGATCATGTCCTTCTACAATCTTCTATCCACAGTGCATCGTATCAATTCTGTTGTTGACTGTTTTCCATACCATGACACCAAGCTATCTAGAATCTTCTCTCTGTGAAAACTATATTTGAAAGAAATGTCAGCCATCCAGGTGTTTGTGTGCCGTGCAAGAGCCCTGCTACAGCAATGGCCTGAACACTCAACTTTGACGTTGAATGGCAGCAGGCACAAAGAAACACAAACTTAATTTCAATCTCTCAGTAAGGTTACCCTCAAAGCTGCAAGCACGCATTCCAGTGAAAATAGATGTACATAAATGTTGTCAATAAGAACAATTGCTAGTATTAGCACTTCTGGTACCCTTCAAACAGAGCTTTAGTTGATAACCTAATTAGTGAGATTGCATGCTGATCACGTGTTTCCGTTTAAAAAAAAACTAAAAACGTCACAGCTTCTGGTTTTCCCCAGCCCGCGTTCATCTCTTTTCTCCCTCTTTTCTTCTCTGCTTTCAGCGTACTCACACTCCACTTTTCGACATAACTTGTAACGGTTCAGATAAGTGACTCAATTTTATACACTTTCTTAACATTAACTTTCTCCACTCTCTCTTTCTCTCTCTATCTCTCTCTCTCTCTCTCTCTCTCTCTCTCTCTCTCTCTACTATACATGTAATATAGTATATTCTCCTTACGTATTTTCTTATCGTTTAATCTTTTCTATCTTTGTGGTATTAGTTTCCTTACTCCAGAACAAGCAGTAGAATAATCTTCATTTCGTTGCCTGTTTGTGCTATCCTTGTTTCCTGAAGAAGGTCGCATGTAAGAGGAAACGTCACATATTTTTGTATTGTCCTTTTTTTGTAAAAAGAGGTCGGGTTCGATCATGATCGACGGCTTCTGAGTTCACCCAGCCTTAAATGGGTACCGGATTTTTTTTTCTGGGATAGTAAAGGCGCAATAGCGTAATACCAACCACATTACCCCACAAATCATGTGCCGAAGGACTATAAAAATTATGGTTACTAACACCATATTCCCTATGCGCTACTTGGCGTGACGAGGCAGGATTGATTTTGTACATTTTTTTTGGTACATACCTTGAATGAGTGTATGTAACACTCCACCACTTGTACCCTGCTACCAGCTTTACCGCAGCACTATATTTATTTGCCTGTTCCCTTTTCACTTACAGAGTCGAGTTCTTATCCTATCAAAACAGAATATATATTTTCTAAGGGAAAGCGTAGTGACCTAAAGCAACACTGGCCGCATCACTCAGAGATGTACAGACCACATTTCTACAGATTCCAGTGATTTTCTTGTCTGTTGTCCTATTGCCCATGATTCGCATCCATATGTTAAGACTGGCTCTATGTAACATTTAAGAACTCTTTTTTTCTTGTTTCTGTTGTAAAAAATGGATTGCATAGTATCTTCCTCATTTTTTTGGAAAGCTGCTTTTGCCTGAGCCATTCTGCATCTCACCTCTTTTGTACATCTTCCGTCTGAGGTTAACAAAGTTCCCAAATATTTAAATTCATTCACCTGTTTTAATATTGTTCCACTTGTCTTTATTTTGCACTGAGGTGATGTCTTTTTCTTTGTTGTTACCATTACCTCTGTCTTTTTGCTATTAAGGCTGAGTCCTTTACTTTTGCTTTCTTTCACTATAATGTCCAACATTTCTTGTACTCAAATTCACTCTTAGCAATTAAGACTGTATCATCAGCATACCTTAGATTATTTATATTATGACCAAACTTATAACATAAGTAAATATTGAATACTGCATTTTGGGAACACCTGTAGACAAGATTACGGGCGTATTACTAAATTAATAGCCATGGAAAAGTGGGCCCGTGATTAGAAAAAAGAAAACAGCATCTGAGAGACCAGACGCCATTAAGCCTCCTTGAAAGTCATCATAAAATGAAAATCTTCATGGAAAACTTCCGGTAATATGCAGCAGACGTGTCTGATTCGGTGAGTCTTTCGCGCACGTAAAAAATTACTTTATATTTTCAACTTCAAACTGCACACCTGCCAGATTCTTTCGTTCTGCCGTTCCACGTAACTATCATCCATTATCCAACGATCATTCACGGCTGGCTATTGTGGTTTATCAAAATTGCAAAACGTGCATGGCGCTTTTTGAAATATATTATTTCTCAAAAAGACATTCGAAACCTGTTGCTAGCCACGTACTAATTTTTTCTAGGCCAGGTTTTTATTGTTTCCCTAAGAAAAGATTATATTGTGCAGCTCTCGCTTGGGCAACTCGATATTAAAATATCGACTTTCATATGTAACTGGGAAATGAACGTGGCAGCTGAGTTGAATTTGCATCGTAATTTCGCAGCATAAAAATCTACTGGTGATCGGCGCCGACCTGCCTCAACTTTGCCACATTTCCTGTTCACCTCTACTACTCAATTGGGTTTCACCCCGCCCTTTTTTGAAAAAGTAATCTTCAAGGTTTTAGTGAAACGAAATAAGAATTGTCACACGTCTGTAAAATCTCCTGTTGTTTCACGCATTCTGGCAAGTTGTGACGCACATTTCTCATTCCAGCTGGAATATTCTGCTGTCTGTGTGGTTTATGAAGATTGTTCTCGTCATTCTCAATCCCTAGGATTTACAGCTTCGATTGGACGGATATACATTTAAGTCCCATCTTCCATGGAAACAGCTATTATTATATTATACAGGCAGAGCACTGGAGTGGAAGCGACATTTGATTTTCTAAAGATAAGACGGTTACATATCCAAAGCTGTCCCGTAGCATCAACCGTTTTTGACGAGTACGCGTGTAGACTTCATTTTATCAATTGGTGCTAAAGGGGACAGTACTCTTCCTTGCATTACTTTCCCTACTCAGTGATCCACGTAACCAAGGATACTTTCCCTTTATTTGTTGTTTGTTGTCAGGATCGTCATTACTGCATACCGGACGAACCCATAGGTGCTTCGATATCTCACTCGAGAATATCCGGGGAGAATCCTGACCCACGTGCACGAACTCCGTAACATGGCCTGGAGTACACGGTGTGAGTAGGTTCCTGCTGACAATTTAGCCCAGGCAGCGGCCATATTTGTGGCCTACATTTTTCGATTTTAATTGCAAGCGATCTTTAACGTGCGCGAGAGCACACGGGACCTCCTGTTTACTGGAGTTGTCCAAGAGGTCTAAACATCAGATCTCATACACAAGAGATCACAGGAAAGTAACGTCATCAAGAAACCACGGATTACATTTTCCTATTTCTAAAAAAAAAATGAAGATATTGTGCAATCCATTTTTGACAATAGAAACAAGAAAAAGAGTTCTTATATGTTATGTAGAGTCAGTCTTAACATATGGATGTGAATCATGGACATTAGGACAGCAGACAAGACAATCACTGGAGTCTGTAGAAATGTGGATTTACACAAATAAGATGAGAATACCATGGAGAGCTAAGAAGAGGTAAGAAAACGTTATGAAAGAGGCCACAGCATAAAGAGAGCTAATTTCCAATATTACGGTCGTGTATCAGTTCTGCTATTGGCTTCGCCATTTTCTCTTAAACTGTTTGGTATCTTCCTCTTTGTTTCCATTTACTTTCGTTTGCCCTTGCTTTTACTAGTTGTCATATTAATCTCATGCCGATTTCCTTTCTCAGAAACAAACGCCGAATGTATCCTACTGATCTCCTTTCTTAGAAACAAACGCCGATTGTATCCTACTGATCTTCTTTCTCAGAAACATACGCTGATTGACTCTTGCTGATCTCCTTTCTCAGAAACAAACGCTGATTGTCTCTTGCTGATCTCCTTTCTCAGAATCAAATGACGTCAGGGACGCACCAAAATGGCAGCTTATTTATATTCGAGCTATGGACTAAGCAATGTTTGCATTGAACAACATGAGATATTATATTGCTGCGAGTTGGCAGATTTTTGAAAATGTTTTCAAGGGTTTGAACATAAATGTTTGTTCACAGTTCGTTAACCTTCGCTGTAGATAAAGTCGTTAATTCGTTTCAGACGTTTGGGACGTTGGTAGCTAAGGACCCTAACTTGTGCAAACGGATGGCATTGGCAAGGATCATTTTGAATCTATGAAGTGGGCTCATTGTGTGTTTAACTCAAAAGCATATGTGCTTTTTAACCAAAGACCTTTTTTTGGGGACCCAATGAAGATATCCCCGATGGAAGAATAAACGGTACTATTAGTCCCATAAATGATTCGCTTCCAGAGGTTTATGATGTAAACAAAGCAGTTTTGTCATTGCAAGTGAATAATGTCCACACCTATAATTGGTCAGGATTGTGTAGCAGCAGCAGCTTTATAGCGAACACAGAAAACATCACAGGATTGTGCTGTTCTGAAACAGCTATGCCATGCTACCCTAGAATTGCCTTTAATGGGATTACTGTGACCACAAACCACTCTCCATGTGTGTGCCACATATTTACACCCCAGAAAGAAATACTGAATATAACAACATAATGTGCCGTCTGTGATATTAATGACCACAGACCAGGAGCCTCCAGTATGATTGATACAACTGTTGCACCAAGCATTTCATCAGCAGAGCCATATCTATGGAATGTTAATCTGACATTGTTCTTGAATGATATCCATGTTAATGAGACATCAGAATCGTGCGGCGGCAGCTACAAGAAGGGAGCGGAGAACATCAAGTTCTGCTGCTATAAAGGAGACTTGCCTTGCTATCCCAGAATTGCCTTAAATGGGATCACTGTAGTTGAAAACTTCTCCTCTTGTGTAAACTACACATTCACATCTAAGAGTGAATCAGTGAAGGTCACAAAATCATATTCTCTCTGTGGTTTTACTAACTGCAGGTCATGTGGCTTCTGTTGGATTGGAAATGATAACTTACCACCACTGTGTGTCTATATGTTTGGAATTGGAGTCATCAATGACGGCCTAACATCTTCAAGTGCTATGACGATCATCATTTTCGGGAGGACGTGAACTCCCATGGTATATGGTGGATAGGCGGCAGGAACCATTGAGAGGCTATGTCTGAAAAGTGTTACTTCTTGCAGTTTCCTCATATTCCAAGTCCGGCTTGTTGCAGGAGCTACTGAGTTAAGTGCTCTGTGCACACCGTGATCTGTGTGTCTCATCCGTTTTGATCCTGCTTCGATATCCCGCTTGTTTACGATGAATGATGATATCGTATGACAGGGAACAGTTGGCTGTGTTCACTTTCTGCGCGGTTTCGCCTTATGTCTTTTGGCGTGTGCTGAGACTGCTACGATGGGGACTACAGTTACCTTTCTTTGTTTGGGAGATGCGTTAGTAATTCGGATGATTCCACTGGCACGGGCGGTTGAGCAATTATGGATTTTAATTCGTTTGCTGTGAAACCGATGCCTTCCATAACCAATAATAACCAATAAACGCCGATTGTATCCTACTGATCACCTTTCTCAGAAACAAACGCCGATTGTATCCTACTGATCTCCTTTCTCAGATACAAACACCGATTGTATCCTACTGATCTCCTTTCTCAGACATAAACGCTGATAGTCTCCTACTGATCTCCTACTGGTAAGAAGCTTCATTTTTACCTAACCACAGAGGTTAGTGCACTCGTTTCCTGATCTGAAATTCCCGGGTTTGATCCCAAGAAGTAGCGGACTTTTTTTTCCTACCAACAAGGCTCCGGGGGTTGACCTAGCCTCTATAAATTAGTATCAGATATTTTTCTTGTAAGTAAAGGCTGCCCGGCGTGATACCTACCACTTCACTCAAAATGTACGGTGGTCATGAAGAAATGTGATCACAAACACCTTATTTCCCATAGGCCTAGCAAGGCTGGGGAGGGAACCTTTATTTTACTTACATTTTGAACGTCCACGACACTGTTTAGCTGCCCTCGGCTTTCTAACATTTCTTTGTTAATAAAACCCTTTTCTCTGGACTCCAATTTTGTATTGCCTGATTGTTCAGCCTACTGTATCTATTTGTTAAGGGTGGATGTACAAAACTTTCTCTAACATATTTGCAATGACAAAGATAAGTTGCATATTAACTTTTCAGCTATTTATAATGCGACATTTTCCTGTACTATACTGCATCTCACATCAGATCTACATCTTCCATTCAGAGTCAATATCGTCCCCAGGTATTTGAATTCAACGGCCTATTTTAATAATGTCCAATCTACTTTCCTTGTACATTAGGAGATGCTATTTTCATTGTTACGACACATTTCTTCTGCCTTTTTAAACTGCTAAGACTATTTTTTTTTCACCACATATGATTTCCAAATGTGAATTTATATAAGAATATGAAGAATTGGATGGAAAGGAAAGAAAACAAACGATGAAGTCTTAAAACAACTAAAAATGAAAAGAGAAATACAATTCAAACAAGGCAAATGAGATTTTTGGGGCCTGTTAAAGGACACAGCAGCCTACTAAAAGTAATCTTGGAAAGGAAAATACAAGGTAAAAGATGCAGAGGCAGACCACGACTAACATGGACGAGTAACATCAAAAGATGGACAAGTCAGCCTATACAGCCTGCACCATCAAAGCAAGAAACAGAGCAGAATGGCGCTCCATGGTAGCCAACCTTCGAAGTGGAGACGGCACTCAATGAATGAATGAATGATTTGTAATGAAAGCGATACAGACTTATCTTGCACAAGACAAGGAGTTAGACGTGTTTGTATCTTATCTACATTATAATGTCTAACATGTATGCAGAAATGATCGTGAGAAATGCCGTGTAAGCGAATAATGGAGAACAATTTTACGCTCTATCGACTGCGTGTCATTCACTATTGGAAATACGACAAGCTGGGGATACAACACTTTTATCCATTTCGTCTCGCTACAGGCTTTGATAAGTTTCTAACATCATTTCAATATAATAGTGAAAAACAACACCTGAATCCCAATGCAAGAATATAATGGCAACAGATAAAGTATATTTATAGCAATAAAACTGAATCATTAGCATATCATACATTGTTTACTCTATGATCACCAATTGCATTGTGGGTGTGTCCTTAACTGATATATATATATCAATGAGGAACAGATAGAAGACAGAGAGCAGTCAATTTTCAGTATCCTGGCTTAATATTAAAAAACAACGGAAAATCACCAAATGAAATCAAAAGAAGGCTAAACACCGTTAGAATAGCTCTAGAACATTTGGCACGGAACGGATTTAATAGCGAAACTTTAGTTTTTAAGAGCATGTGTATTCCTGTAGCAACATGCGCCTGGAGAAAGTAAATTATCGAGAAATCTGATGAAATTAACACGAATCACTTCGAAATGCTGATTTTACAGAAGAATACAAAGAATACCAATGAGGGGGAAAAAAAGAACAAACCCTTCACTTATGCAGGAACTTAAAATTGCCGAAAATGTGTTGATAAAGAAGGTAACAACAGGGAAAACAGATTATTTTGATAATTTAAGACAACGATTGAATGACCCAGAGAAGATTATTGTAGAGGGCATTGTTCCATCTAGGCGAACAACAGAAAGACTGAGAAGAATATCGGGTGCAAGATATAACAGACAAGCTGGGACTAGCTACAGGAGACGCTGGACGTCTCGCTCAGGACAGATACAACTTCCAAATAGCTTCCATGAGAGCCTAACTCCAACAGGGAAAAGCAGCTAGATCGGGGATGGCCAATTTCTTTCAAATGGCGGGCCACTTTTTTATTATTTTTTGTGTGGCGGGCCACACACATAACAACATCAATACAAATAAACTTGGCATTTGTTTTAAGGTAATATTTTTGTTATTTACATGCATGATTTGCTTACTTAATCATTTTGTTGTAACAGAGTTTAAAATGCCTTGTTGATTTATAAATATAAATAAAATTTGCTATTTATATTGTTTAACAAACATGTTTTAGTTAGGTCATTTTAAAGTTGACATGTAACAAACCTTAATGAGAACAATGTGGACGTTCATGTGCAGCAACAAGTTCATCAAAGTCAATGTGTAAAGATGATGATGATATATTCGTAATAAATCCTGAAGGTGGCCATCAGTGAGTCGGTTTCTTTGTGACGATTTAATCTCCTTCATTGTTGAAAAAGCGCATTCACATATATATGTGCTTACGAACATAGAAGTAATTTTCAAACTGAAATCACTCAATGCGGGATATTTTTCCTGTGGCACAAGTTTCCAAAAGTGAACTACTATCTCTGTCCTTGATTGGAAAAAGGAGTCACTTTGGAGGTTACATAACTCCAACTGAAAAGTGTCATGTTGTTGGAAAATGTCACACTTCATAGGGTTGTTAAACAATGCCAGTTCTTGTCGCATACCACTGAAGTCAGAAAATCGTTCATTGAATTGCTCCAATAGTTTGTCTAACATTAATACAGAAAATTTGGAATCAGTGTCACTGCACTCCTCAATCAATTCTTTGCACGAAGTAAAATGAATGAAGTTTTCTTTGGCCAGGGTGAATCTAAAAACTTTTAGTTGACTTATAAATCCATCTAGGTGTTCTACCAAATCTGAGACTGTTTGGGAACGTCCCTATAGCTTCACGTTGAGTTCATTCATCTGCTGGGTGATATCAGATAATAAAAAGGCCAATACGCTGTTAAAATGTGGATCATACATTTTTCTGATAAGTTCTTTGTTGGTATCATGTTTCTCTAAAAACTGCTTTATCTCGTTTCTCAAAGCAAAAAACCGCCTCAAACAATCCCCTCTGCTTAGCCAGCGTACTTGTGTGTAGAGCACCAAATCGCCATACTCCGCCTCAACTTCTGATAGAAAATTTATAAACTGTCGGTGTGTCAAAGACCGATTCCCGCCTTTTATTAAATTCACACACTTTATTACAGTTTTCATAACATCCTCCACGTCTAGAATCTTGCCACACGGCGCCTCCTGGTGTATAATGCAGTGTAATGCTGGGCAATGGAGTCACCGTCACATAATGATTTTTTTTTATTTCGCTATCTCTGCGCTTACAACAAACGATGCCATTAAAGAACTTGTTTGTTTTGTTGTTAATGTAGTAAAAACATATTTCTGAGCAGTAACCTTTTTCTTCAAATCGCACACAAGTGTAGAACGTATTGTACCAATGTAGTCCTTGTATTTTGTGGTGTGATCCTGTGTGTAATGCCGTTTAAGATTATACTCTTTATTTACAGACAACACTTGCAAACACACAAGGCACTGCGGTTTGCTATCCTTATTGTTGATAAATAAAAAAATAATGTTCCCATTTCTCATGAAAAAATCTGATTTTTTCATTTAATTGACGTTTATTGTTCATATTATACCACGACCGAAGCAACAGACAATGAAAACACAGATTACAACAATAGCACTGTTTCCTGTTAAAATGGAACTGTTCACAGTAACTCGACAAAATCAGAATGACCAGATCGGATATATAATTTTGACTGATGAAAAGAGGTTTGGAGAGAAAGAAACTGAAAGTAAAATAATTGTGAGGTGAATGTGTTGGGGTAGAGGAGGTGGGTGACTGACAGTATTTCTTGACGGAAACTGTTTGAACTCGCCGAACCGAGAGCCGGCTCTAGAGCCATTCGTTGGCTTCTTTCTTTGTTTAAGTCGGTCGCAGGATGATCAAAAGGAAAAAAGTATGGGCCGGGAATGACGGGAAGTCGACGTTAAACTACCTACTAGAGTGTTCCGAGTTTTAAACATCGGTCTACTAGGGAATATTTGAGTTAGCTTTCTCCACGGTAGAAGTTAATGTAACAAATTTTTAATCAATTTTACCCAGGACATTTTGCTCAATGCAACATGACTTTATTTTTTATCCTCCGCGGGCCACAAAAAGGACGTCGCGGGCCACTTGTGGCCCGCGGGCACCTAATTGGCCATCCCTGAGCTAGATGATGAATATTACTATGTTGAATTTATTTTTCTACCTCTCTGTCACCCTTAGCAATAAAACTGCTTCATTAGCATATCTCTCGTTGTTTACCATTTGATTACTACTGATGCTATGGGTGTGCCCTTCCCTCAAAATTGAAATAATAAAAATAAAAACTTCAAATTTAGTTGTTATTTAATTAGAAGAAAGTTTATTCAACATTACAGGTCAAAGTTCAGAGGTGTCAAGGACACACATAGAAAAGGTTAGAAAAATAAAGACCAAGCGAGTGAAGAAAGTAAGAACACAGGACAGCTTATGAAACAGCTTATTCTTAGAAGAGGAGATAGCTGATAACGCACACATTAGACGTTAATTCAGCGATACATTAGAATAATTAGAATAAGTAAATTAGAAAGGAATTATTTGCCATCCGATCTGCAAGTGACAAAAATTAATTGATTGCGGTGTTTCGTGTTTCATATGTTATATGCTTCAGCATGGCACTGTGTGATTAAATGACGCCATATTAATGTTTGTAACTGTCTACCTACTTACTTACCTAAATATCAGCTTTTAAATCTACTTACTTGCCCATTCATCTACTCTACTGCAACTCCATTTCTCTGTCTGTCTGTACAGCTGTCTCGCTACATTATATTTACCTACTAACAAGACAAGATCTAACACGAACTCATCCACTCGATTTCTTTGCCATCTTTCCGTCAAACTTTCGGTTTATTTGTCTGTCTGTCAGTAACATTACCTACCTGCCTACCTGTCTGTCTGTCTGTAACATTACCTACCTGCCTACCTGTCTGTCTGTCAGTAACATTACCTACCTGCCTACCTATCTGTCTGTCAGTAACACTACCTACCGGTCCACCTGTCTGTCTCTCAATAACACTACTTACCTACCTACCAGCCTGCCTACCTGTCTGTCTCTCAGTAACACTACCTACCGGCCCACCTGTCTGTCTGTCAATAACACTACCTACCGGCCCACCTGTCTGTCTGTCAATAACACTACTTACCTACCTACCAGCCTGCCTACCTGTCTGTCTCTCAGTAACACTACCTACTTACCTGCCAGCCTGCCTGCCTGTCTGTCTGTCAGTAACACTACCTACTTACCTGCCAGCCTGCCTACCTGTCTGTCTGTCAGTAACACTACCTACTTACCTGCCAGCCTGCCTGCCTGTCTGTCTGTCAGTAACACTACCTACTTACCTGCCAGCCTGCCTGCCTGTCTGTCTGTCAGTAACACTACCTACCTACCTGTCTGTCTGTCAGTAACACTACTTACCTACCTACCAGCCTGCCTACCTGCCTGTTTGTCAGTAACACTACTTACCTACTTACCAGCCTGCCTGCCTGTCTGTCTGTCAGTAACACTACCTACCTACCTACCAGCCTGCCTACCTGTCTGTCTGTCAGTAACACTACCTACCTACCTGCCTGTCTGACTGTCTTTCAGTAACACTACCTACTTACCTGCCAGCCTGCCTACCTGTCTGTCTGTCAGTAACACTACCTACTTACCTACCAGCCTGCCTACCTGTCTGTCTGTCAGTAACACTACCTACCTACCAGCCTGCCTGTCTGTCTGTCTGTCAGTAACACTACCTACTTACCTACCAGCCTGCCTGCCTGTCTGTCTGTCAGTAACACTACCTACCTACCAGCCTGCCTACCTGTCTGTCTGTCAGTAACACTACCTACCTACCAGCCTACCTGTCTGTCTGTCTGTCAGTAACACTACCTACCTACCAGCCTGCCTACCTGTCTGTCTGTCAGTAACACTACCTACCTACTTGCCTGTCTACCAAACTACCTGCATGCCTGCCTATCTGCCTGCATGTCTGCTTGTCCGTCTGTATGTCTGTCTTTCTGTCTATCTATCTATTCTTTTATATCTTTCTTTTTACATCCAGTTGCTTATTTACCTCTCTATCCCTTTACCTTCTATTTATATATATATATATATATATATATATATATATATATATATATATATATATATATATATATATATATATATGCAACTGATATTTGTCAATCTATTCTTCTGTCGTTGCTTACCAGTCTGCTTACAAATGTCCCCAGCTGTCAGTTTGCTTTCTCGTCTGTTTATTTGCCAGTACGTATATGCGTGAAAGGTTGCATGGGTAAGTCTGTGTGAACAAGAGCATTTATGTAGCATATACATTTATGACTGTCAATTATGTTGCATTGATTCATATTGTGAATATATTATTATATATATTATATGAAGAAACAACAGATAAAACGGTGTGACCTCGTGGCAACGCAGACAGATCAAAACACAACGAGCCTTCAATAAACGTTGCTAGAATACCACACTCAATGGCCGACCACGAAAAAGATAGGTTGACGGAATATTAGAAACACTAGGAAACATAACAGCAGCAGAGGCGAACAGAAGAGCAAAACGCAAATTATATCTCCACTCGACGCTGAACGGTAAATGAGGAAGGAAAGAAAAGAAGAACAACGTTATCTGGTTATGGAAGGCCCCGGTATCACTGTGAACGAATTAAAATCCATAATTGCTCAACCTCCCGTGCCAGCGTAATCATCCGAATTTATGTCTCATCTAATTCATATTGTATTGTATTGTATTGTATTGTATTGTATTGTATTGTATTGTATTGTATTGTGTTGTATTGTATTGTATTGTATTGTATTGTGTTGTATTGTATTGTATTGTATTGTATTGTATTGTATTGTAATGTCATGCAAAGTTATACTAGCAATATTTGTTTTAATTACTTTTTCCACTTCTCTTTATCTAGATTCACTGTGTACAGACTGCCTCGTACCGAGTGTTCTCTTCAAACTCTTCTTTTGGCTCGGCTACTGCAACTCAACAATGAACCCCGTCATCTACACCTGCTCCAGTGTTGAATTCAGGCGCGCCTTTCTGGGAATCCTGTGTTGCAAGCAGTGCGGCAAACACCCTCGAGTCTGCCTAACAGAGTTCAGAAAGCGACCAAGGAAAAACAATGGAGATCCAAGGCGACCTGTACGGCAGAATAGACTCTCAGAACTGCAACATTCGTTGCGCGAAACGACACCTTCCAAAATGTTCACTTCAGGAATGCAAAACATAACAATTTGTGATACATCTCCTCATACCCATATAGCGGTCGGAGATGCTTGCTCAGGATCGACAGCTTTGGATCTTACAGAATGTCCGGATAAAACTGAGAAGAACGTACACTCTCAGGATAAAAATGATTATCGTTATTGTAATGGACTACATAATTTGCCTTCCAAATTAGAGAATTCAGCTCAGATATTAAACGACGAACATTCCGCGTTTCAGCAGAAATGTTCACCTCGCAATTGTAAAGATGACAGCAGATCAAGTGATGAACTACAGAGTCGACATCTCATTTGTGTTTCTGCTGGCAATGTTCATCAATAATGTTGAGTTATATTAAGTGAAGTTGTGTTGAGTTACATTAAGTGAGGTTGTGTTGAGTTACCTTATGTGAGGTTTTATTGAATTACATTAAGTGAGGTTGTGTTGAGTTACATTAAGTGAGGTTGTGGTGAGTTACATTAAGTGAGGTTGTGTTGAATTACATTAAGTGAGGTTGTGTTGAGTTACATTAAGTGAGGTTGTGTTGAGTTACATTAAGTGAGGTTGTGGTGAGTTACATTAAGTGAGGTTGTGTTGAGTTACATTAAGTGAGGTTGTGTTGAGTTACAATAAGTGAGGTTGTGTTGAGTTACATTATGTGAGGTTGTGTTGAGTTACATTATGTGAGGTTGTGTTGGATTACATTGAGTGAGGTTGTGTTGAGTTACATTATGTGAGGTTGTGTTGGATTACATTGAGTGAGGCTGTGTTGAGTTACATTAAGTGAGGTTGTGTTGAATTACATTAAGTGAGGTTGTGTTGAGTTACATTAAGTGAGGCTGTGTTGAGTTACATTGAGTGAGGCTGTGTTGAGTTACATTGAGTGAGGCTGTGTTGAGTTACATTGAGTGAGGCTGTGTTGAATTACATTAAGTGAGGTTGTGTTGAGTTACATTAAGTGTGGTTGTGTTGAGTTACATTGAGTGAGGTTGTGTTGAGTTACGTTAAGTGAGGATGTGACCCACGAGAGAGAGAGAGAGAGAGAGAGAGAGAGAGAGAGAGAAAGTGTATCAGGGTGAATGAAATAGAATGAGAGATTCATTAAAGTTTTCGAGATGTTACACATTTTCAACAAATGAACACATAATTGCACGTATTAAATCTATTAAGTATGTCAAGAACAGAAGTAGAGCTCTTTTATTTTATTGTCTATAAAGCTCCAGTGTGTAAATCTGTTGTCTGATTGGTTGAATTCCCATGAATGATTGGTCACGTGGTTGATTTAGTCTTTAAGAAATGAACAGAAATACATCGCGTGATGATAAATATAAATGACTACAACAAATAACAGGATGGATATCTCATGGTTTGTCCACCAATAGTTATAAACCAAAGTGTTGCAGTTGAAGTGATCAGTGATGTGGGGGTGTTCGTTCAAGCTCAGCTAGCAATGGAGTTTCGTCAATGTACCCTCATATCCTAGCTGGGAAAACCACACGACTAGGCTACCGACGTTCTGACAACCTGTGTTCGATTCCCGTTGAAAGCAGTGGGAATTGTACTCGTGGTTGGGAAAAAAATACCCCAGCGGTCGACCCAGTCACTAGTAGAAATGAGTACAATTGTAGTAGGACTTGGGGAAGGTGAGGAATGCCGCCTCACATCGTGAGTTTCGATGCTTGCAGCGACGCTATCTAGAAGTCTCCGAACACTTCTGGATATGCGGTCGAGCACATAAATGTTAAAACTAGCGTGGTATGACGCCGATTCAAGTCTCGCACTTGACCTTATGTTGCCTTTACCCTCATCATATCATTACTCCGATTGGACCAACACGCTTGGCGTGACAGCGAATGGGCTGCAAGCGATCACTAACTCGTGGCTGATTGTCGGCGCTAGAGCTAGGGAACCAGAGATGATCGACATCCTACGTCATCTCTCGTGGCGGACCTGGCAACGAACTAATCTGTTCGGTCAAGAGAATAGGGACCGTATAGAACAGGCAAATCTGACACCCAAAAATGTTAGCTGCTGTCGGATGTGCTGGGCCGAAATACGCAGGCATTGTAGCTTTCTGTAAACAACGTAAAAGAGGCAGACTAAGACTAACACAGACGAGTACCATAAAAATATGGACAGGTCAGCCTATGACAATCTGCACTGTCAAAGCAAGAGACAGAGCGAAATAGCGCTGCAAAGTAGCCAACCTTCGATGCGGAGACGGCACTCAATGATGATTAATACTGGATCAATAACAACACCACACAGGCATCTAATCATCTGTTTCAAAAAAATTGTTACAAGAAGTCAAAGTGAGAGTTAGCCTGATCTTAAAGAGGGAAAAAGAATACTTTTGACAATATGTTTTATTAGTAGGAAGTAGCACTGGGAGCTAAACATTCCCGTTTTGGAAATCTGAATTGCGTTTATCCAGTTTGTTCATAGGTGGAAGATGTTTCTATAATTAGACACGTGACAGGGACTACCAATCGGAATAAGCTTCCATAAATGATAGGACAAGTGGTTGAATGAATGTGTGGATTCTCGACTGCAATGTTTGTAGACAAACATGCAGACGAAGACAGACAGGTCATTTACATAGACGGGACGCGGGAGCAATGACAGGATCTGCAGTGAGATGGACTCGTGTAGAAAAACGAAAAAAGAGACAGACTTTAACTTTGCCATTCATTCTACAAATGACGTCTGTTGTGCTGCGATTTACCGCCAGCAACGATATTTGTCTTTCCTGTCCGAGGCATTCGATTTTGTCATGAATTACTCGCAAACCGTTTATTCTTATCTCAATTATTCAATTGACCAGAATTCGTCTACAGCGCTCAAACGTAAATTGGGCATGGATGTGTTATGGCACTAGTTTACGGCAAAAGACGGTAAATATGTGTCTTTCCGCCCGAAACATCTTCAGCATGGTAGATTTATTTACCAATTCTGCCCCGGACAGCGGCCATTTTGGTCTACTCCTTGATTTTTAACTGCCAAGACTCTGTAGCGGTGACGAGTGATCACTGGGTCTCCAGTTCTCGCTGTTATCCAACACAGTTGTTTCTCACTGGTACTTTAGTTCATTTGTCCATGTGTGTCTTCACAGACAAATACAATACACTGGCTGTATTTGTCATGTATGCATTCAAAGTGTTTAGAAGAAGCTGTATCTTAAAAGTTAAAAACTTGCCTGGTTGAAAATGAATATTGCAAAGCCCCAAAACTCTCAGATTTGCCATTATTTGATCTTTTTGTTGTGGACATTAAGTACTAGAATATAATACATGCAAAAATACTGATATTAATTAAAAAATAACGTTTTGTGTGTACAAGTTGAAACCACTTCAATAAAATATCAGTTTAAAGAATGTGTGGAATGTACTAGGCGTAGGACATCTTCATCAATAAATGAAGCACAATTTCCAAGATCAGAACTAAAATAGCATATTTAGATTCAAACAAACAACTGTGCCGAGAGCGCTAGACAATGGGATTTCAGTATCTATAGACCAGGGTGCGGGGGCGAGGGGGGGGGGGGGGGTTGGCATTAAAGCTACGCAAAAAAAAAACATGGTTTGAAAGTAACAAATTCCCACCGTCAGTATCGTCACTCTCACTAACTAGCAAGGATGTGATGCTTGCTTTCGAGACGCCCATGACTTGTTGAGCAGGTAGGAGTAGTCCATGAGCCAATATCATCAAAATGGATCCACTTATATTGTGAGATTCTTGCGTTTAATGAGAAACTTTTTGTTAAGATTCGGCAAAGCCATATTTGAGAGAGTAGCTTATTGCCAGGTTGTCATAAATCAGAAATAGCAGCCCCCAATGATGGCGCATGAACAGAACAGCACATTTACTGCCATTATATGAGTTTATTCCGTAAATCAATTTAATTAGAAACAGGATATACGACCTGGTCGCATGCCCACATTTAATTAATCTGGAAATTTAAATTCTAGCGGATAATAGAACTTTTGCTTTATGGCTGAACTTTATTGAACAATAGATCACAACATACAATAAGCACAAATGTGGACAATTACACCATTTCAGATAAAATACCAAAGAAGAACCCTTTAATTAGCTTGCAAAAACAAAATAATTAACGAAGGTTTCTTAATGGAACTGAACCTAGTGAACATAATTAAACAAAGACACACACCAAATGTTACACTGTCCTTCGCTGTTCATTTAAATATTTCATTCCTTGCCTTTCCTCTCAGGCTGAAGACAGCACACAGGGCGGATGTCGTAGTTCTCCACGAATGACGATCTGCTACTAGTTCTTGTAGTTCTTGGTTGTTTCTTAGTCCCATGGTTGGTTGAGTCTTCTCTATTAATTGTTCTGAGTAGAGATTCTCTTGGTCTGCCTTGTTTTCTTTTACCGGATAGTTTCCACATGGATGCTTGACTGGGAGGACTTACTTCATTCATTCTCATCACAAGACCGATGTATTTCTGACGCCTTTTTTCTTATAAAGCTAGAAACGTATTCTTGTCGTGATTCGTCTCTTTTCTGTTCATTTGATCTTCGCAGCTTATGTTTGAGATCCTACGAAGACATTTGTTTTAAAAAAAAATTTAATTTAAATATCTTCTTCTCTTCTTCTTCTACTTTTTTAGCTCCCAGTGGAGCATAGGTCTTCAACAAACACTTTCCAAGTCGTTCTGTTTTTTGCCATTCTTTTAAGATCATTCCATGTCTTCCCCATCATCTTCATCTCTGCTTCTATCTGTCTTCTCCAAGAATTCCTTGGTCTTCCTCTTTGTCTTTTCCCCTGGGGATTCCAAAAAAGAGTCTGTTGTGTAATACTCTCAGTTGGCTTCCGTAGTGTGTGTCCTATCTAGCGCCATCGTCTTCGCTGTATCTCTTTATCCACTGGTGTTTGACTGGTACATTTCCATAATAACTTGTCCATGTTTGTGAAGATTTTTCGGTTTATTTTTTTTACAGTATGGGATAGCCAGTCCCATGCCCAGCCCTAATTTCTCTAACGAACATGCCTGGTTGGGTACAGCGCCGCTATTCTTTACTCCCCTTTCGGGCCCCGGCAGCGCACGGGCGATTTAAATATCTATCTATCTATTGACCTTTCGAGCCGTAACCGGCCCATAGGGCGTAGACCAAGATACACCTTCTCCTATATGAATTTTTGTTCTAGCAGTTTTCTTTTAAAGATATTTTATTAAATCTCGCCATCTGTCTCTGTTCTGTGCAAACAGTTCTATCTCATTGAGGGAGCCGATTCCTGCTGCTCTTGCCTCTCTCATCAATGTTCTTCTCAGTGTCTCCCTGGGTCTTCCTCTTTTTCTTTTACCTGTTGTTTCCCATATGAGGGCTTGCTTTGCTATTCGATTATTATCTCTTCTCATCACATGTCCAACGTATGACCATCGTCTTTTCTTTATTACTGAAGATATTAGTGGTTGATTGGCGATTTCTCTAATTTCCTCGTTTGTTTTGAATTCGTTCCATTCTATACCAAGTATTTAAATATGGCAGGATATAAATCACGGAAGACTGATAAGGGAAGTAACTCATGAAATCAAAATACCCCTAACAGACTAGGTTCAGCAGACGATGTAGACAGACAATTAGACAAATTTTAGATTGGCAGTTAAAACAGAGACATCCTGACTGGAGAGATTAATTGCCAGATAATTTTGTTTGCCAACTTAAAAGCATTGAATAAGAGACAGGGCATTGCTTCGGTTGCTCTGACAGAGAGAGGAGATAACTGCCACTGTCGTAGAAATTAATCATCAGATAATCCTCATTACACGTCGGACAAATCCCAGTTTTCAGATCCCATCTTCGGTATACATTGTCTATCCTCCGAGATACCATGATCGACGACAGACCTGACCTGTGACCTCAATGTTTGTTTCATCATCATCATCATGTGTCATACCGATTGACGTAGGCGATCATGTTTGTTTGCTGCCTTCTCTCCCTTTCTAACTGAGCGGTCCATCAGTCTGGTCATAGTCTCACGCAGATTAGCAAATATTACGTCAATCGTTGATTCGTCCCGACTCGCGAAAGGCATTTAGAATATTACCACAGTCCTTTGTTCGTCCGTTCTCCATAACAGCAATATCCCCAAGCCCGTCAGCTCGCTGCTTAGCTCTTACTCCCATGTACCCCGTCTAAAAACTGAAACCAATTTATCTCAACACTGACACCATAGAGAGGAAGCTTGGCACAGAGCGCGATATTACAGATCTAGTAACCGAGCAGGCGCAGAGGTAAGGTGTCGTACGATCGGCCAGTGAAGAGTTTACACATGCCAGGAATGAACAATGGATAACGACTGAGACACTAAACGGTTGGATGTATGAGAATGAGCAACAATTACAATATTGATTCAAATAAAAGTAAATATTTAAACTTGACAGCATTTATTTGAGTGGAGAGATGAGGCCATACAATTATATTAGTCTGCAGATCGAACAACCAGAGAGTGCTTTAGTTGACTGGACAGATATGTATTGACTCTGTACATTGTTTTCAAACATATCAACGTTTTAACTTGTAAATCGGCATATGAAGGTTTATTGTCAACATGTACAAGGTATCTGCTACAGTTGTCCTTTAACATTCGTCTTTCTTTCCCTGTAGTTCTAAACTTAATTTCAACCCCTTACATATTTGTTGATAACGTTTATTCAAAAGTTTGCTTATGTCTAAACCAATACAGGTTTATACAATGATAGAACACCAGACCAGAAGAGAAAGAAAAAAAAGAAAATAGCCCCGACATGGCATGTGGCCTACAGGGAATACGGTGTTAGTGCCAATATGTGATCAGTGTTATGTCATGTGTAGATTTTTATTTCCAAAAATATATTAAAAAAACAGGTATACATTTAAGGCTGGGTGAACCCGAAGCCATCAATCAGGACAAGTGCACTAACCACTTGGCTTTTCTTGAAGCCTATAACTGAGAGGGGGTGGGGGGCATGGACCACAGTTTGAGAAACACTGTCATAGAAAGTAAAGCGCCGCTGCTCCATTATCACTGAGGTGTGATGATGGCACATGAATGTGTTCACCTGCCATGACTGGTCTTCACCGCAAAGTGAAAAATATCAAAAATAGGAGGCTAAACCGTCGTTAGAAGTCCTACAGATGCAAAGGTATGTGGCAAACATTGAATTGTGCTAAACGGCTAGACGTCAACTAGGATAGAGATTAAGAACACCTAAAATTCAACTACCTCGGTCCAATGAAACTGTAGAGGAAGCATGGATAGATAAGGTGAGTCACAAACGAGTGGTGAAGATATCACAAGACAAGGGTAAGCTATGAGATTATGATGAGATAATCAAAAGTGGACATAGAGGCACAAATAAACTTCACTCTATACACATTTTACTTTTTTTAACATGCACATGGGATCTCCTGTTTTTGCCTTTATCCAAAAGGGCTAGATATTGGATCTGACCACCCAGAGACCGAGTGAGGTAAAGCCACAAAGAAAAAAATATCTTCCTCTCTCTGTAGTTCGGGTCTTGTTGGCACTGAGAAAAGGTTACACAAATCCTGGCAACTACATCTAGGGATAAATATGAAACTACATCTCAAGTGAACATGTCAAGTCAGACTACAGGCTTCAGAACATGTCATTCGATCAAGTGAACATGTCAAGTCAGACTACAGACTTCAAAACATGTCATTCGATCAAGTGAACATGTCAAGTCAGACTACAGACTTCAGAACATGTCATTCGATTAAGTGAACATGTCAAATCAGACTACAGATTTCAGAACATGTCATTCGATCAAGTGAACATGTCAAGTCAGACTACAGACTTCAGAACATGTCATTCGATCAAGTGAACATGTCAAATCAGACTACAGATTTCATAACATGTCATTCGAACAAGTGAACAAGTCAAATCAGACTACAGACTTCAGAACATGTCATTCGATCAAATGAACATGTCAAATCAGACTACATACTTCAGAACATGTCATTCGATCAAATTAACATGTCAAATCAGACTACAGATTTCAGAACATGTTATTCGATCAAGTGAACATGTCAAATAAGACTACAGACTTCAGAACATGTCATTTGATCAAGTGAACATGTCAAATCAGACTACAGAACATGTCATTTGATCAAGTGAACATGTCAAATCAGACTACAGAACATGTCATTTGATCAAGTAAACATGTCAAATCAGACTACAGAACATGTCATTTGATCAAGTAAACATGTCAAATCAGACTACAGAACATGTCATTCGATCAAGCGAACATGTCAAGTCAGACTACAGATTTCAGAACATGTCATTCGATCAAGTGAACATGTCAAATCAGACTACAGATTTCAGAACATGTCATTCGATCAGTGAACATGTCAAATCAGACTACAGACTTCAGAACATGTCATTCGATCAAGTGAACTATTCAGAACTGAATTCTGATCACAAGATGGACAACTTGTACACAAATCTATTTTCCTTCCACATTTGTCTTTCAGCGTCGTGGGGAGATATAATTTGCTCTTCTGCTTCTCCTGGTGTTATATTTCCCAATGTTTACAAAATGTCATCTCATCGAGTGCCATCTCCGCAACGAAGGTTGGCTACCATGGAGCGCCATTCTGCTCTGTCTCTTCCTTTGATGGTGCAGGTTGTCATAGGCTGATGTGTCCATCTTTTGATGTTACTCGTCCATGTTAGTCTTGGTCTGCCTCTTTTACCTTGTATTTTCCTCTCCAGGATTACTTTTAGTAGGTTATTTTGTCTTTTAACATGGCCCAAAAATCGCATGTGTCTTGTTTGAATTGTGTTTAGTAGTTCCCTTTTCACTTTTAGTTGTTTTAAGACTTCATCGTTTGTTTTCTTTTCCTTCCATCCAATTCTACCTATTCTTCTATATATATCCACATTTCAAAGGCTTCAATTTTTTGTTCTGTTTTCTTGTCTAATGTCCATGTTTCTGCACCATGTAGGAATGTTGAGAAGACATAACATTTTGCTATTCTTAGTTTTAGCCCTGGTGTTATTTGTTTTGATGTTAGTATGTTCTTCATGACATTAAAATTACTTTTTGTCATTCCTATTCTTTTGTTTATTTCAGTTGTACATTTTCCATCACTGGTTATAGTATGTCCAATGTAGTTGTAGTTCTGAACTGTCTCCAGGTCTATTCCTTCAATTTTGATCTAAATTCCATCAATCCCATCT
The DNA here is from genome assembly GCA_032433765.1 of Megaustenia siamemsis. Classification (NCBI taxonomy): domain Eukaryota; kingdom Metazoa; phylum Mollusca; class Gastropoda; order Stylommatophora; family Ariophantidae; genus Megaustenia; species Megaustenia siamemsis. The sequence continues at coordinate 183,406,471 of JAVIAB010000092.1, forward strand.
TTTTTCGTGGTCGACTCTTGCATCTGGTATTCTCGCAGTATTTATTGAAGGCTCGTTTTGAACTAATTTGATCTTGTCTTTCCACTTGGCCAAACAATTATTTCCTTTCGTTTATGTATTAAATGTTTATCCTCTCAGATTGTTTCCTGCCATGTACCTAACACATTCCATTTCTGTCATGCTTACTTTTATTTTTGTCCTTGAGTCTAGTGTCCATGTCTGACAGCACAACGTTGCAATGAAGATTGTGTTGTAAAGTGCCAGTTTTACCTCTGTTATTTTCAACAGGCAAACTATAGAAGTAAATAATATGACCAGCTAACGACCACATTCATAAAGCAGACTCGTCTTTATGTGCATGTTGCTGAGCTTAGGAAACTGAACGATGGCTTCTATCCATGTACCTCTCAGCTTCGATGAGATATATCGTTTGAGGCCTTTAGCTCTTCTGTCGACTTTCCTGCTATTATGTTCCTAAAGTAATATTGCATATCCTTTAGAAGACTTTGCTATAACCCCAGCATTTGTTGGCTGTGTGATTGTCTAGGCATTATATGTCAGAGGTTTGCCATTGCCTTCTGATGGTAGGCACCGTTCTGATGATGGCAATCCCATGAGCCCTTTGGGTTTGGTGTTCTCATGTTGAAACGTTTATTGAAGGCTCATTGAGTTGTTTCGATCATTCTGCCTTACCACATGGCCAGACCATTGTTATCTGTTTCTTTATGTATTATATGGCTGGAGTAATATTAGCTTTATTCCTCAGTTATTTCTGATCTTGTCTCCCAGGCTGTTTCCTGTCATTCATCTAACACAATTCATCTCGGTAGTGGCTATTTTTGTTGTTGTTCTCCCAACAACGAGCGATGAAAAATATGAAACATTCTGATCAAATATTAAGCGTTTGTCGGCGTGACTCTTAAAAAGAAGTAAGGAAAAAAGACGTGAAAAGATTAGGTAAGTATAATGTTCTAAAGATGACAAACAGCAACGAGGTGTATGTTCATGTGATTTGTTTAAATGATATCAAAAACCAAGAGCATACCACCACACCCAATATATATGGCTGCACTTATCATGGTAAATGTTACCATTATGTCAAGACTAGCTTCACTGTTACCTGCGTCGAGTGACTACACCTGGCAGAGACTCAACAGGTATATAATAATTACGTATCGGAATATGTATATATAAATATACAGATTTGTTGGTTAATAATAGAAGCATAGTAATTTATGTGTCTATGACATTCCTAACAATAATGATAGCAATGAAAGAGATCTAGGGTGATGTGGGTATTATTATATTAGAGTCGTCAACCCAGACAGAAGACTGCCATTGTCGTAACTGCCTTGAGGGATGTTTAAAGCAGTGTACACCAAGTCACCCCAATTTTCTGTGGAACTAACATGAAGCTGGTGGAGACCCTATTGTCAAGAATAATTATTCCTCACCTGGAGTCATGTACATTTCTAGTTTTCATGTTTCTGAACTAAGTGATTATTGTATTGCTGACATTGCAATTGTTATAAGTGTCTTTCTCCCTCTCTCTATATATATATATATTGATGCTTTCAAGCCGTAGCCGGCCCATAGACCCAGATACTCTTTCTCCTATCTACATTTTTATTCTAGCAGTTTTCAATCCTTCTAAGGATATTTTATCAAATCTCGCCATTTGTCTCTGCTCTTTGCAAGCAACTCTTATCTCAATCTGAGGGAGCAGATTCCAGCTGTTCTTACCTCTATGAGCAATGTTCTTCTCAGCGTCTCTCCTGTTACCTGTTGTTTCCCACATGAGGGCTTGCTTTGTTATTCGGTTATTATCTCTTCTCATCACATATCCAACATATGACCATCGTCTTTTCTTTATTACTGAAGATATTAGTGGTTGATTGGCGATTTCTCTCATTTCTTCGTTTGTTTTGAATTCGTTCCACGCTATACCAAGTATTTTCCTTACACATTTATTTTCTAATGCGTTAAACTTTGTTTCTATGTCTCTTGTTTTCCAGCTCTCACACGCATACGTAAGGGTTGATAGCACGTTTGATTTGAATAGTCTAAGTTTTGTGTTTGTGCTGATGAGTTTTGATTTCCCCAACTTTTCAAGGCTTCTGAAAGACATTGCTGCTTTAGCTATTCTGATTCTAATTTCTTTACTTGTATCCTCTTCCTGAACTATGTGACTTCCAAGTTAGACAAAGTGATCAATCTCTTCTACTGGTTTGTTTTCCATGTATATTCTGTCATCTGTTGGAATTAAGCTTTTCATGACTTTAGTCTTTTCATGATTGATCTATTGATGATAGTTCATTTGTGTTTTCCTGCATCGTTTTTATCTGGCTGCTGATGAGAACTATGTCATCAGCAAAGTCAAGGTCCTCCAAATGGTCTCCTTGTATCCATTCGATGCCTTTATTACCAGTGCAGCATTTCTTCATTATGAAGTCCATAACAATTCCAAATAACAAGGGTGATAAAATACATCCCTGTTTAACCCCAGTTTCTATTGGGAAACATTCGCTCAGTCCTTCCTCTGTTCGAACTGCACATGTGTAACCATCATACATGTCTTTGATAATATTTAAGATTTTTGATGGTAAGCCATATTGTTTCAGAATTTTCCACAAAGAATCTCTATGAATGCTGTCGAATGCTTTTTTGAAAGTTAAGTACAAACGGTTTTTGCTTTCAATGTGTTCCTCCAATATAAGTCGTAGAGTAAAAATGTGGTCAGGGCAGCTTCTTCCTTTTCTAATCCCAGCCTGTTCTTCAAGCATTACTGTATCTATTGAATCCTTTATTCTATTTAGGATGATTTTGCAGAATAACTTTCTAGTAACTGACAAAAGTGTCACGCCTCTCCAGTTGTTACAATCTCTAAGATTGCCCTTTTTTGGAATCTTAACAATGATAGCTTTTTTCCATTTATGAGACACCTTCTCGGCTTTCCAAATGATGTTGAACATTTCCTGGAGGTGTATTAAATTATGGCTATCAATTCTTCAGAGGATCTCAGCTGCTAACTTATCCTTGCCAGCAGCCTTGTTGTTGTCCATACGCTTTAAGGTCATCTCAATTTCGCTCAAGGTGAAGCCATCTAAATTTATATCTAATTCTGCCGCTGGTGTTTCAAATATACTACACACACAAATATATATATATATATATATATATATATATATATATATATATATATGTATATATATATATATATGTGTGTGTGTGTGTGTGTAATGTGAGACAGAAATATGGACATCTGATGATAGTCAATCTCATCATCATGTCCTTCTACAATCTTCTATCCACAGTCGTATCAGTTCTGTTGTTGACTGTTTTCCATGCCATGACATCAAGCTATCCAGTATTTTCTCTCTTTGTCGTCCGTGATATCTCTTTCCTTTTATTTTGCCAGTTGTAACCAAGTATTCCAACTTTCCTCTTGGCATTATGTGCCCAAAAAATGTTGATTGTTTCTTTCTGATGTTTTTTAAAAGCTTCCTTTTTGTGTTGGCCTCTTTGAGAACTTCCTCATTGGTCTTTTTAGCTGTCCAGAGGACTTTCAGCATTCTTCTGAGAAATCCCATCTCTGTGGCCTCTAATCATCTTTTCATTTGTTTGTCTATTGTCCATGATTCGCTTCCATAGGTCAGAATTGGTTCTATTTAGTCAAACTCAAGAAACAATATTTAAGAGCTGTGCAGTGACTATCTGAAGTGTAAAAAAAAAAATAAAGACAAATACTTCATATTCTACAGTCTGTCATAAACAAGTTTCAACACCACATATCTCATACAAAAAGTCTGCCACAAACAAGTCTCAAAACCTCACATAATAACAGTCTTCCACAAACAAGTCTCAATACCTCACATAATAACAGTCTACCACAAACAAGTCTCAAAACCTCACATAATAACAGTCTGCCACAAACAAGTCTCAAAACCTCACATAATAACAGTCTTCCACAAACAAGTCTCAATACCTCACATAATAACAGTCTACCACAAACAAGTCTCAAAACCTCACATAATAACAGTCTGCCACAAACAAGTCTCAAAACCTCACATAATAACAGTCTTCCACAAACAAGTCTCAATACCTCACATAATAACAGTCTACCACAAACAAGTCTCAATACCTCACATAATAACAGTCTACCACAAACAAGTCTCAATACCTCACATAATAACAGTCTACCACAAACAAGTCTCAATACCTCACATAATAACAGTCTGCCACAAACAAGTCTCAATACCTCACATAATAACAGTCTGCCACAAACAAGTCTCAATACCTCACATAATAACAGTCTGCCACAAACAAGTCTCAATACCTCACATAATAACAGTCTGCCACAAACAAGTCTCAATACCTCACATAATAACAGTCTACCACAAACAAGTCTCAATACCTCACATAATAACAGTCTGCCACAAACAAGTCTCAATACCTCACATAATAACAGTCTGCCACAAACAAGTCTCAAAACCTTACATAAATAACAGTCTGCCATAAACAAGTCTCAAAACCTCACATAATAACAGTCTGCCACAAACAAGTCTCAAAACCTTACATAAATAACAGTCTGCCATAAACAAGTCTCAAAACCTCACATAATAAGTCCTACCACAAACAAGTCTCAAAACCTTACATAATAAGTCCTACCACAAACAAGTCTCAAAACCTTACATAATAACAGTCTGCCACAAACAAGTCTCAAAACCTTACATAATAACAGTCTGCCACAAACAAGTCTCAAAACCTTACATAATAACAGTCTGCCACAAACAAGTCTCAAAACCTCATATAATAACAGTCTGCCACAAACAAGTCTCCAAACCTCATATAATAACAGTCTGCCAAAAACAAGTCTCAAAACCTCACATAATAACAGTCTACCACAAACAAGTCTCAAAACCTTATATTTCACACAATAAGTCTACCACAAACAAGTCTGAACACACCACATACCACACCCTAGAGGAGTGAGCTATTAAATGTACTAGGCAACAGCATTTACAGGCAAGGAAGCAAATGCATTTCTCATTTATTTTTTTAAAACTTGGGTTAACCAGAGAGCCAGGCTGTAACAAATGAACCAAGCCAAACTGTTGGGAATGTATTAATTCTGACAAGCAGACAACAACTCTTCTCCCCTCCCAAATTAAATAACCCTGAATCCTAACAAATGAGTTATCTACGGTAAAATTAATTTAACTGTGATTAGAGATGAGCAATGAAGAAAATGAACATAAGGAAAACTGCTGTAGAGTGTACCCCTTGCAAGTAGAGTAAGCATCATTCAAAGGTTGAGTTCCTGTTAACAATGAATGCTAGTTCTTTGAATGCCAAGTAATACTTAGGGAACAATGAAGAAAGACATCTAATTACCAAAAATAGGTGAGAACACACATACATAGTCAAGGATATCTAAAGAAAAGGTTTCTCATTCTTCAAATCACTCTCCTCCATCATCTTATCCCTTAATGGTACAATACAATCTTGTCAAAATGTTAATTTGGATGTTAAACACCAAATTTGTCCCTTTAAAATAGTGTCTCCTTTTATTACCAATCAACTCTAATTGTCTCTTATTAAATATCTCTTAATTAAGATCAGAAAAGAAAAAAAAATTGAAGCTTTCGAAATCTAGGTCTATAGAAGAAAAGAAAGAATTGGATGAAAAAAGAAAACAAAGTCTTAAAACAACTAAAAATGAAAAACGAACTACTAAACAGAGTTCAAACAAGACAAATGACATTTTTGGGGCATGTTAAAAGACACAGTAGTACCCAGAAAATCTCATTTGTCTTGTAATCATGGAAGGGAAAATACAAGGGCAGGGCAGACCAAGGCTAATATAGACATGTAATATCAAAAGATGGACAAGTCAGCCTATGACAACCTGCACTATCAAAGCAAGAGACAAAATGGAATGACACTTCATAGTAGCCAACCTTTGATGCGGAGACAGCACGCGTTGATCTCTTAATTAATTTATGTTGCAACATCACTATTCTTTGCACTTAATATTTGCTTGCATAATAAAAGACAAAAAACTGTACATCAAATATATAATGCATGTTTATTTCAATGTTCATTTTGAACTGTACTTTCATAATTAAAAAAGAAAAAAAAAATACATATAGCAAATTTGAAAAAAGGCAGCATTTGAATGTAATACTGTGGCAAATATGAAGACAATGTGCACACAACCATGACCATTCAAACTCATCCTATAACTAAATCTGAATGTTTTAGAGAGAAAATGGTTGTTTATTGTGTATATGATCACTAGCAATTCAGAGCTAATTCATTAGAGAAGGTAATCTAAGTATATGTAATAAAACAGTGTAACACTTGTTGCATTCATTTATAAGCAATTTAATTACAAGAAAAATATTTTTTAAAAAAAGAAGAGATGGCCATCACACCTTGTGGTGCAAGGAGATGCAGCAATAGTGCTATATGACCAACAATGACACATAATTAGTGATTGGCTAAGGGTTGCACTAAATTTCTCCAACGATAATTTCCAATATATCTCTTTAGAAGCTGAGTGAGCCCCAAAAGTCATGATGTTCAGAAAAGAAATATGCCTAAGATGAGAACATCAGCAGGCAAGTGCCCTAATCACTTGGCCTTGAAGTCCTCCTATTAAAACTGATCATCAATAGCAATGCTCATAAAATACTGGCTTGATAGAAAGTGGCAGTAATTACAAATCAATGTGTACACCTGTGCCATTTAGGCTGACAAAATCATACGATATGTTGAAGTTAAATATGTTTAAGACTCATAACTGGGACAAGGTACCAATAATAAACTAAAACATTAATCAAAGGTTTAAAAGAATGCTTTTCATAATCAGATGTTTAAAACTAAATACATGCTTCTAGACACTATTGTAGATAAACGTCAACAATATAAAACAGTGCACAAAAAAAGCCAAGCTCGACTGAACATGTCTCTGTAAATACAATTTTAAAAAACCTAACATGTCATGAGGCCAAATGTCATCTTACACATGTCAAAATAAAGAGCTTGGAGATAACATTATGGTATACAGTTCAATGGAGTGAAGATGTAAAAGAGTTACTTGTCTCTCGCTCATATGTGGAGGCTACTAGACCAATAATTGCATTCAGGGACAAGTTTCTTGAATTTTAAAAAATTGAGGAATATATTACGCTTTTGCAAATGTAAACAATTTTTAATTTGGACCAGATAATACAAACAATAAAATATCCAAATGCTCTTTTACCTAGAAATAATGGCTGCAAAAATATCCCAACAGTATTTCAACTTTAAATATGTAAGAAAGTAAAAAAAATTGTACATATAAATCTTTTACTGACTTGCCGCGCTATTATTTACTTATAAAACCAGCGACTCGGAAGAACTTTCAACTGTTCTTGATATCTGTGGGACAGGCTCAAGGTATCTCACTAAAATGATCTCATGGATAAAACAAAAATAGTGTATATATGCATAAAATAAGTTCTTTAATTCTCCGGAAATAATATGTTGAATAAGACAGTGCACACTTATGATGGTATTTTATTATATCTATCTATCTATTGACCTTTCGAGCCGTAACCGGCCCATAGGGCGTAGACCAAGATACACCTTCTCCTATATGAATTTTTGTTCTAGCAGTTTTCTTTTAAAGATATTTTATCAAATCTCGCCATCTGTCTCTGTTCTGTGCAAGCAGTTCTATCTCATTGAGGGAGCCGATTCCTGCTGCTCTTGCCTCTCTCATCAATGTTCTTCTCAGTGTCTCCCTGGGTCTTCCTCTTTTTCTTTTACCTGTTGTTTCCCATATGAGGGCTTGCTTTGCTATTCGATTATTATCTCTTCTCATCACATGTCCAACGTATGACCATCGTCTTTTCTTTATTACTGAAGATATTAGTGGTTGATTGGCGATTTCTCTAATTTCCTCGTTTGTTTTGAATTCGTTCCATTCTATACCAAGTATTTTCCTTAGACATTTATTTTCGAATGCGTTCAACTTTGTTTCTATATCTCTTGTTGTTTTCCAGCTTTCACACGCATACGTAAGGGTTGATAGTACATTTGATTTGAATAGCCTAAGTTTTGTGTTTGTGCTAATGAGTTTTGATTTCCACAACTTTTCAAGGCTTCTGAAAGACATTGCTGCTTTAGCCAGTCTGATTCTAATTTCTTTGCTCGTATCCCCTTCTCGATCAATGTGACTTCCAAGATAGATGAAGTGATCGATCTCTTCTACTGGTTTGTTTTCCATGTATATTTTGTCACTTGTTGGAATTAAACTTTTCATGACTTTAGTCTTTTCATGATTGACCTCAAGCCCAATTTTGCTGGCTATTGATGATAGTTCATTTGTGTTTTCCTGCATCGTTTTTATCTGATTGCTGATAAGAACTATGTCATCAGCAAAGTCCAGGTCCTCCAAATGGTCTCCTTGTATCCATTCGATGCCTTTATTACCAGTGCAGCATTTCTTCATTATGAAGTCCATAACAATTCCAAATAACAAGGGCGATAAAATACATCCTTGTTTAACCCCAGTTTCTATTGGGAAACATTCGCTCAGTCCTTCCTCTGTTCGAACTGCACATGTGTAACCATCATACATGTCTTTGATAATATTTATGATTTTTGATGGTAAGCCATATTGCTTCAGAATTTTCCACAAAGAATCTCTATGAATACTATCAAATGCTTTTTTGAAGTCGATGAAGTTAAGTACAAAAGGTTTTTGCTTTTCAATGTGTTCCTCCAATATAAGTCGTAGAGTGAAAATGTGGTCAAGACAGCTTCTCCCTTTTCTAAACCCAGCCTGTTCTTCACGCATTACTGTATCTATTGAATCCTTTATTCTATTTAGGATGATTTTACAGAATAATTTTGAGGCAACTGACAAAAGTGTCACGCCTCTCCAATTGTTACAATCTCTAAGATTGCCCTTTTTTGGGATCTTAACAATGATTCCTTTTTTCCATTTATGAGGCGTCTTCTCTGTTTTCCAAATGATGTTGAACATTTTTTGGAGATGTATTAAATTATGGCTATCAATTGCCTTGAGGATCTCAGCTGTTAACTTATCCTCTCCAGCAGCCTTGTTATTGGTCATTAGCTTTAAGGTGGTTTCTATTTCACTCAAGGTGAAGTCATCTAAATTTACATCTAATTCTGCTGCTGGTGTTTCAGCTTCAAAATCTATTAAACTGTGAGGTAGTGGACGGTTAAGAATTTCTTTGAAGTGTTCCGCCCAACGGGCTTTTATGTCTGCGCTTGTTGTTAGCATTAATCCAGATTTGTCTAGAATTGGTGTTCCACTGGATGTATAGGTGTTTGTCAGCATCTTTTGTACAGTATAAAGAGTTCTGCTGTCTCCTGTAATTGCAGCTGTCTCTGCTTTCTCTGCCAAGTTGTCTATATAAGCTCTTGTATCTCTTCTTGCCGAACTTTTCACTTTGTTGTCTAATTCTTTGTATATTGCTTTTGCCAGAACCTTTCCAAGATCTGTCTTTACATTAGTCATTTTATTATAACTGTTATAAATTTTAATAAAATGTTCAACACACAAAGTATTTTTTTATTGAAAACATGTGCTGAATATGTTGCAGAATGTTTGAATGCCATCTAGTAGCATGAATTGAAAATATCCTTGTTCAAGCATCAGATGTTTTGCTAAGTGCTTGGACAAAATTAAAGGAAACTTTTATGACAGATCAACCATGCACTAAAACAACAATAATACAAATGAAGAAATAAAAAGCATCATTTGGCTTCAATAAACAACATTCACAAATGTATTACATTACTGTAACATACATTTACTGTATAAAATTACAGAACAACATCCATAATTGTACATGCTACACATTCATATATTCACACAACACACTTTGGCAGTACCATAATAATTGTAAAATCACCTACATTGATATTTAAATCCAAAAGAAATATTAACACATAAAGTAACTAGCCATAAAATGTGCAGGCAAAAATGTAAATTGTTGACGCATGCTTCATACTATGTACTAGACTATATGAGTTTAAAACAAAACATAATTTACTGAATTAAAAACAAAATACATTCAAATTTGATTCAATGTTAAACTGTAAGTTGCCCCATGATAAGAATCTCCTGAATCCATTTCCTAAGGCAGCAGCAACACTGCATTTTTTTATTTTTTTGCTAATAATAATTTAGACTGCAAGAAAAAAAAAAAACTTAATATAGCATCCTGATGAATGTATCCTGAACCAGCTACTGTATGATAAGCGATCAGTTAGAAGTCAGAAGAAACACTTCAAAGACTCTCTTAGGTCATCTCCAAGGAGCTGCTTCAATGCTGATATCACTTTCTGGGAAACAAGAGCCTAAAATGACATGGCAACATCACTAAGCATGCCTTGTTTGGCTAAGAAATGCCAAGCTGGCAGGGCATTAAGAAAGTGTGCTGCCAGAAAGGGTAAAACATCCAACACCCAAATGATCACATCTGATCATACACTCATCTGAATCAGATTTTATGCCAGGATTGGACTGTACAGCCACAACAAGAGAGGTATCACAACACAAACCTGTATCTGTTGTCCGATTGCTCATTAGAGGCAGCTGTTCTACAATGTTCACCTAACAAGTGAGTGTAGATGTGGTATGTGACTAGTTTACAACAAGCAGCAATATATGCACCCTTTGGCTCAACACATCAATCTCCACTTTAGGTAACTGCCTACACATTGTGTATGACAGCAGTCATATTTTTTTTTTTTTTACTTTTGAATATCAAAGGTTCTTGAATGTGTGCCAGAGCACAGATGGGGGGCTCTTGGGTTTTGTAATTATCTGAGAATGCTAGACAGGATCTCACTACTCAGAGAGTGAAGAAGTATAAAGCCATGAAGAAATCACAGATCTGAAGAGAAAAATTCCTACCAACTTAGGTGGGATACAAAACTGGTGCTCTATCTCTAGACCACTCAATCTCATCCCCCCCCCCCCCCCACGGCTGTTAATTAGGTTAGTAACATCATAATATCCAAACATCCGACAAATTGTCTGATAATCTGCAGGAGTGATATATATAAGCAGCTCCTTAGGCATCACTATCTTGTATATTGTCAATTTAGCCAAAAGCAACACACACAGTCAATTTTAGAGAAAGTTTAACCCTAATAGCATGACATGTTCAGCTTTGTGAGCATGGGTGGTTGTGGGTAGGATTATGTCAGCCATCTATAGATCACAAAGACGAACCTTGACCTGTGACATCATGCCAGTAAGGTCGTGTGCTGGCCTTCTCTAAAATGGGCTGTGGACAGCACATAGAGACAACTGATGCTTGCTGTTGTCTCTTAACTTAGTGGTTTCTCTGGGTCTTGATTTTTTTTCTTTTGCTCTGTTACTTAGTGCTTCACAATTTTCTTATTATCTCTTCTAATCACATAGTCAGCATGTGCCTGTCTTGATCCATAAAACTTACAAGACATATGGAGTAATCTACTTATTTTACTGTTTTTCCTTTCAGATGTTTTTTTTTATACTGTATGAATATGATTTTTCATCACTTTTGTCATTTATTGATCTCAAGTCCTATTTGGCTAGCCATTGATGACACAGCATTTGTTTTCTCTGGCACTCTTTGATACTGATATTAACTTTGTCATCTACAAAATCAAGGGCCTCTAATTCAGATCAGATCCAAGTATTCATTCAACACTGTTCCTGTTCGACATATCTGAATTATGAAATCAATGGCAATTCCAAATAGCAAGGGAGATTATCTACATCCTTGTTTCACCCCAGTTTCAATCTTGAAAACATCCACTTTGTACTGCTTTTGAGCAAATTTCTGCCGTACAAATCTTGGATGTTATTGATGATTTTTGGTGGTGTTCCAAATGGCCTCAGAACATTCCCCAATATGGTAATTTATTAAAAGCCTTTCTGACGTCAAAGAAGTTTAGAAAAAAGAGATTCTATTTTTCAATATGTTCCAATAATATAATTGCTATAATCAAAATATGATCAAAGCTAGTCCTCCCTTTTCTAAATCCTGCATAAGAGCAACTACTGCATCTCTGATTCTGTTTATGATACAAAATACCTGCGCACTGGTTGCCAAAAAATTACATCTATCTTTTACCTGGCTGATCATTCTGTGTGTACTCTTTATATGTGAGCTATATTAATTATCTCTAATAGCAACTATAGTATTTCAATATATTTTTATTTAGTTTTACAGATTAGTAAAATATAGTCATTCAAAAATAAAGCAGCTTTACAATAAGTATATTAATGTATACTAATCTATCTTCAAGATGATATAAATATTGTACTACAATCACTTAATTATCATTTCTAGCAAATATTAGCAACTCATTGTTTGCATATAAAATGTACTGTTGAAAAAACAAAACTTCAATAAATCTAATATGGCCACAGCATTTATCAGTTAGATTACCTTGTGTGTTAGTGTTCAATGGATTGTTACAAATTCCAAATTAAAACGAGATAACTAGGGTCTGTTCCCACCAGGATCTGAATGGTTCTCGGACAGGTTCTGCTGTAGCTGCACTAGCCAACGTTTCGTTGTTGTGTCTTCTTTGAGACAGTTCTGAAAAGTCAGGTCTTTCAGCTGATCCGGTAGACATTGACGAAGTGCCTCCCTTGCTCTAGTAACAGAAAAACGATAAAACCTATGGCTGAAAATGGATTAAATGAAGTGATCTTACTGTACTTGGAATGTAACAGAGTGGTTGAGAGCCACTCAGTTACTGCATACCTACAAGAAGTGAGAACCCCTGGGGCCTCACTACTTGTAGACATGAACCACTGTCAACAGGTACATTCATGGCACGGAAGGAAATGTTAATTAACTCTTGACTGGACAGTACCATGAAACTGAGATTTTATTTTAAAATGCTCACGTAAAACATTTTTCATCTGAATAATCATACACAATACAATGCAAAACACAAGCAGAAGTTACTAGTTAGGATTTATCTTTGATGAAAGACAAATTCAGAACAAAGTTGAAAAATAGTAATGTTTACGTGTCCATTAATTAGGTGGTTATTGGCTGACGAAATAGATTAAAACTAAAGTAGTTCCAATCAGACAGACACAGGATTGTGGAAGTCTCTTTCTGCCAGGGGTGAACAAAAACTCTGAATGGACATGGCATGCAGCCTTAATTCTCCACCTCTTTATAGCCACCTCTACAGGCCCCAGAAATAAAATAAATGCCATAAAGATAAATAGATTAATGAGGGCAGCAAACAAATACTACATTGAATCTTAACCATGAAGTATCAGGTCCATCAGTTTAGGAAATTCTTTTATAAGGATTTAAGAACTGCCTGTAAGGGCACACAGATCTGTATTAGTGGCCATCTGTCAGAGTTTGAGGAGACCATTAAATAAAAACCTTGACAATTATTGATTGCTTCTCAGAAGAAGCATTTTAGAAACTAGCCTTTTATTAAAGAAACTCAGACAATAAGAAGGAAATCATATCAAATGTCACTAGAGTAAACATGACGTGACTATGGAGTCAAGTGTACTTGATACCAGTGATGCGATACAGTGTATACATCCATCAAATGATTTAAACAGAAAATATATTACACATAAAGGAACAGGTGCAGCAGTAATTGATTGATATGTATTAGGCTACCTGCAATGTTCTCATTTACTTCTTACTGATGGATTTGTTTTATTTATAAAGATAAGCTGTAGCAGGAGAGCACTATAAAGTTGTCCAGTGTGAAATGAAGATGATTTGCTGATTATACTAAAACTTCTCTAGGTCTACATACAAGGTAGCAGATACTTCTCTAGGTCTACATACAAGGTAGCAGATACTTCTCTAGGTTTACATACAAGGTAGCAGATACTTCTCTAGGTCTACATACAAGGTAGTAGATACCTCTCTAGGTCTACATACAAGGTAGCAGATACTTCTCTAGGTCTACATACAAGGTAGCAGATACTTCTCTAGGTCTACATACAAGGTAGTAGATACTTCTCTACATACAAGGTAGCAGATACTTCTCTACATACAAGGTAGTAGATACTTCTCTAGGTCTACATACAAGGTAGTAGATACTTCTCTACATACAAGGTAGCAGATACTTCTCTACATACAAGGTAGCAGATACTTCTCTAGGTCTACATACAAGGTAGTAGATACTTCTCTACATACAAGGTAGCAGATACTTCTCTAGGTCTACATACAAGGTAGTAGATACTTCTCTACATACAAGGTAGTAGATACTTCTCTACATACAAGGTAGCAGATACTTCTCTAGGTCTACATACAAGGTAGCAGATACTTCTCTAGGTCTACATACAAGGTAGCAGATACTTCTCTACATACAAGGTAGCAGATACTTCTCTACATACAAGGTAGTAGATACTTCTCTACATACAAGGTAGTAGATACTTCTCTAGGTCTACATACAAGGTAGTAGATACTTCTCTACATACAAGGTAGTAGATACTTCTCTAGGTCTACATACAAGGTAGTAGATACTTCTCTAGGTCTACATACAAGGTAGCAGATACTTCTCTACATACAAGGTAGCAGATACTTCTCTACATACAAGGTAGCAGATACTTCTCTACATACAAGGTAGTAGATACTTCTCTAGGTCTACATACAAGGTAGTATATACTTCTCTAGGTCTACATACAAGGTAGCAGATACTTCTCTAGGTCTACATACAAGGTAGCAGATACTTCTCTACATACAAGGTAGTAGATACTTCTCTAGGTCTACATACAAGGTAGTAGATACTTCTCTAGGTCTACATACAAGGTAGCAGATACTTCCCTAGGTCTACATACAAGGTAGTAGATACTTCTCTACATACAAGGTAGCAGATACTTCTCTAGGTCTACATACAAGGTAGTAGATACTTCTCTACATACAAGGTAGTAGATACTTCTCTAGGTCTACATACAAGGTAGTAGATACTTCTCTAGGTCTACATACAAGGTAGTAGATACTTCTCTAGGTCTACATACAAGGTAGTAGATACTTCTCTACATACAAGGTAGTAGATACTTCTCTAGGTCTACATACAAGGTAGTAGATACTTCTCTAGGTCTACATACAAGGTAGTAGATACTTCTCTAGGTCTACATACAAGGTAGTAGATACTTCTCTACATACAAGGTAGCAGATACTTCTCTACATACAAGGTAGCAGATACTTCTCTACATACAAGGTAGCAGATACTTCTCTACATACAAGGTAGCAGATACTTCTCTACATACAAGGTAGCAGATACTTCTCTAGGTCTACATACAAGGTAGTAGATACTTCTCTACATACAAGGTAGTAGATACTTCTCTAGGTCTACATACAAGGTAGTAGATACTTCTCTACATACAAGGTAGTAGATACTTCTCTAGGTCTACATACAAGGTAGTAGATACTTCTCTACATACAAGGTAGCAGATACTTCTCTACATACAAGGTAGTAGATACTTCTCTACATACAAGGTAGCAGATACTTCTCTAGGTCTACATATAAAGAAGTAGATACTTCTCTACATACAAGGTAGTAGATACTTCTCTACATACAAGGTAGTAGATACTTCTCTACATACAAGGTAGCAGATACTTCTCTAGGTCTACATACAAGGTAGTAGATACTTCTCTACATACAAGGTAGCAGATACTTCTCTAGGTCTACATACAAGGTAGTAGATACTTCTCTACATACAAGGTAGTAGATACTTCTCTACATACAAGGTAGCAGATACTTCTCTAGGTCTACATACAAGGTAGTAGATACTTCTCTACATACAAGGTAGCAGATACTTCTCTACATACAAGGTAGTAGATACTTCTCTAGGTCTACATACAAGGTAGTAGATACTTCTCTACATACAAGGTAGTAGATACTTCTCTACATACAAGGTAGTAGATACTTCTCTACATACAAGGTAGTAGATACTTCTCTAGGTCTACATACAAGGTAGT
This sequence comes from Megaustenia siamemsis, assembly GCA_032433765.1. Lineage (NCBI taxonomy): Eukaryota > Metazoa > Mollusca > Gastropoda > Stylommatophora > Ariophantidae > Megaustenia > Megaustenia siamemsis. Next base: position 183,422,472 of record JAVIAB010000092.1, read on the forward strand.
AGATACTTCTCTACATACAAGGTAGTAGATACTTCTCTACATACAAGGTAGTAGATACTTCTCTAGGTCTACATACAAGGTAGTAGATACTTCTCTAGGTCTACATACAAGGTAGTAGATACTTCTCTACATACAAGGTAGTAGATACTTCTCTACATACAAGGTAGTAGATACTTCTCTACATACAAGGTAGTAGATACTTCTCTACATACAAGGTAGTAGATACTTCTCTAGGTCTACATACAAGGTAGTAGATACTTCTCTACATACAAGGTAGTAGATACTTCTCTACATACAAGGTAGTAGATACTTCTCTAGGTCTACATACAAGGTAGTAGATACTTCTCTACATACAAGGTAGTAGATACTTCTCTACATACAAGGTAGTAGATACTTCTCTAGGTCTACATACAAGGTAGTAGATACTTCTCTACATACAAGGTAGTAGATACTTCTCTACATACAAGGTAGTAGATACTTCTCTACATACAAGGTAGCAGATACTTCTCTACATACAAGGTAGTAGATACTTCTCTAGGTCTACATACAAGGTAGTAGATACTTCTCTACATACAAGGTAGTAGATACTTCTCTAGGTCTACATACAAGGTAGCAGATACTTCTCTACATACAAGGTAGTAGATACTTCTCTACATACAAGGTAGTAGATACTTCTCTACATACAAGGTAGTAGATACTTCTCTACATACAAGGTAGTAGATACTTCTCTACATACAAGGTAGTAGATACTTCTCTACATACAAGGTAGCAGATACTTCTCTACATACAAGGTAGTAGATACTTCTCTACATACAAGGTAGTAGATACTTCTCTAGGTCTACATACAAGGTAGCAGATACTTCTCTACATACAAGGTAGTAGATACTTCTCTAGGTCTACATACAAGGTAGTAGATACTTCTCTACATACAAGGTAGCAGATACTTCTCTACATACAAGGTAGTAGATACTTCTCTAGGTCTACATACAAGGTAGTAGATACTTCTCTACATACAAGGTAGCAGATACTTCTCTACATACAAGGTAGTAGATACTTCTCTACATACAAGGTAGTAGATACTTCTCTAGGTCTACATACAAGGTAGTAGATACTTCTCTACATACAAGGTAGCAGATACTTCTCTACATACAAGGTAGTAGATACTTCTCTAGGTCTACATACAAGGTAGTAGATACTTCTCTAGGTCTACATACAAGGTAGTAGATACTTCTCTACATACAAGGTAGCAGATACTTCTCTACATACAAGGTAGTAGATACTTCTCTAGGTCTACATACAAGGTAGCAGATACTTCTCTACATACAAGGTAGTAGATACTTCTCTAGGTCTACATACAAGGTAGCAGATACTTCTCTACATACAAGGTAGTAGATACTTCTCTAGGTCTACATACAAGGTAGTAGATACTTCTCTAGGTCTACATACAAGGTAGTAGATACTTCTCTACATACAAGGTAGCAGATACTTCTCTAGGTCTACATACAAGGTAGTAGATACTTCTCTAGGTCTACATACAAGGTAGTAGATACTTCTCTAGGTCTACATACAAGGTAGTAGATACTTCTCTACATACAAGGTAGCAGATACTTCTCTACATACAAGGTAGCAGATACTTCTCTAGGTCTACATACAAGGTAGTAGATACTTCTCTACATACAAGGTAGCAGATGCTTCTCTAGGTCTACATACAAGGTAGCAGATGCTTCTCTAGGTCTACATACAAGGTAGCAGATACTTCTCTACATACAAGGTAGCAGATACTTCTCTAGGTCTACATACAAGGTAGCAGATACTTCTCTAGGTCTACATACAAGGTAGCAGATGCTTCTCTAGGTCTACATACAAGGTAGCAGATGCTTCTCTAGGTCTACATACAAGGTAGCAGATGCTTCTCTAGGTCTACATACAAGGTAGTAGATACTTCTCTAGGTCTACATACAAACCTCATCCACATAAGCATCCTAATTTGAAGGCATCAGTGAAACACCACTTCTGACTTTAGTAAGAAACAAGACTCAACACAAGGAACAGAAGTTAGACCTTTGTTGTTAGAAGTCTTGTGTTGTGCTCTGTTTAGCAACAGTTACATTGATAGATCTAGACAGTTCCCTGAATTACCAAATCTTTATAAGCGTGTAGATCCTAATTTCCAAAAGCTAACAAATTGTACGTCACATCAGTCTTTGATCTCATATAAACAGAAACAATTCACTACAAATAAAATGTACAGTAGACGTCATAAGAATTTATGTGATATTTTTATATTGTAAATTTAAAGCAAAAAATGTTAACGCTCGTTCTGATGCTACTCACCTGGAATTGTCCGAAAGACGAAGATAACAGCGAACAACATGTTTTAGCAGACGACCTGATGGCTCTTTGGATAATGAGAGTACCATTTTGCCCTGCAAGGTGAATGCCAAAAACTAAGTGTATATTCATAGTCAAACTTTTTTCCAAATTGGTGGCTTCACACAAAAATCAAGCAACTGAATTCAAAAGACAGACATGCCAAAGAACGACCATATTTTGTCCAAACTCTTTTAACATTTTTACTCATAATTTGTATTAATGTCTCAAAATAAAAAAAAAAAACAAATCTGCAAAATATGAGGTGTAGTTTTAACAAAAAATACAGGGACTGAATATTTGGGGTAAAAAAGGCATATCTTAACCCTTGATTACGTCACTGTCAATGAAGACACAATAAACAGTGGAATTCAACACATGTACCTTCCTAATTATTCTCACCAGTGACCCCTGACAAGTTACAGCTGGCAAATTTTTTTTTTTTTTAAACACCACACGTTTAGTCAAAAAGTCTTAACATGTGATAAAAATGCTGCTTTTTTCTTTATAAATTTGGCCATAAGTACAATAAATATTTTCTTTTTACTTCTGACCTGCGGAAATCTCTTCGGCTGTTGGTTAGGCCTCTGACAAACCTTTCTAAACATCGGATAGGCAACGAACGACACAAATATAAAAGCGAATGTACTGGCTAGACTGATGACCTACATGTGAATAGACAAAGCACTGTCCAATAAAACCATAGCACTACGCATTCAAATTCTGAGCCATAAATCAGGTCTAAGTCACAAATGATTAGCGCATCCGATTCATGTGGTTCTATTTATGGTAAATGCAAAGATTTGTAGCAAATGTTCAAAGAAACTATAATTTATCCAAACCACAAAGGGTGTTCATTATTTTGATGAATGTATCTTCAAAAATTGACTCACAGAGGTATGGTAATCTAGGGTTAACGGCAGTCACCATCACCTTAAAAGCAATCCCTTTTTCTGTGTTAGCAATGATCACAATATGCTACCAGTTTTAGAAGTACTTTTGGAAGTCACTTTTGTACACAAGTTTTGAGAATGGCCTGGGGCTTTTCTTGAATTTCCTCAATCGTCTAAGTTTCCATCTCTTAAACTTCACTTTTAGTTTTGGAATCAAAAGAGTGTTGCACTGAGCAAAGTGTGCTGTTGGGGAGAATGTGACATTACTGTCATGTTGTCAGATACATTGTTCAACCTGGGTGTCCATCACCATCCATTTACATTGTTCAGCCTTGGTGCTCATCATCATCCACTAATATCCTACCAACTTAAACTGGGAAAACCATTCAAATACCTAGGAACAGATCACAGTTTCTACCCAAAATGCCATTCTCAACATTTCATTGCTGTTTTCCTCAACTTAAAACAGAACTTGATTCAAACGTCCCACTCATGCTTGCTTGCTTGCGTTTGCCCGATGACTAAAGTATTCTAGAGTATTCGTAGACTGTAGAATTTCTCTTCGTCATTTGTCCTTAAAAGGACGTTAAGTGGACGCATCTGCGTTGTGGTTTGCAGTATAACTGTTATATTTGCGCCTTTCGGCCCAAGACACCCAACTTCAGCACGGCCCCACTCATAAAAATCAACATCTCAAACAGTAGGGAGTGTTTAAAATGTTGAAGAAAAAAAACATGTGTTCACATCACTCCCATAACACACAGAATTCTCATTGCTCATACAGTATGGGTCATAATACTAGAGACCTGTGTCATAACTACTCCGCATCAAACATGGGAAATTCAGTCCCAATATTTTATTTCATTGCACCACTTATAATAATAATAAATAAAATATGCTTGTACTTAAACTAAAAATTCAACTTACAAGAATCATTGCTACATGTGAAAACCGCTCATATGTGTGGCAGATGTACCCTAGACCTGTCTCATCTAATAAAATTTTTTGCAGGATGAAAGTAGCAACCTGCAAATGAAAAAATATAAATACGCCAAAGATTAAACAGATAGAAAACTGGAATATAATTTGTTTTATGTCATCAAATAATATACAGAGACAAATTGTTAAAGAGCTTATGGACATTTTCTTCTTAACTTGAGGACTGTTTTTCTCTGTGTAATTTGTCTGGGTTTATATTTAAACAGAGTTTAGTATAGAAGACATTAAACTATATAGACCAAAGGAAAATTACAAACAAATGTAACTACAATATGCAACTGTACATTTTAATTTTTGTTATTTCCCCCTTCATATCTCCTAAACCTCAATCCATCAACCATACAACATGCCACAAGAGGAGAATGGTTGGGACAATGATGTATACATTAAAAGACAGAGGAGTCTAAAAGTGGAAAAGGGGTCTGCTTGACCAGTTGGAAAAATAAAATGAATCTATAATCAACACCTTGCAGGAGCTGTCTGCATAAGCTTCAAGAAATGTTGGAACTGGTTGTGGAGTGGATATGGGGATGCCCCAACTGCAATGAAACTAATTAAATGAATAGTATAGAACATGTCACATTGATTACTACATTTGTTTTCAGCCAGCATTTTCTAGTGTATGTACTTCCATACTGATCACCTTCTAGTCATCTAGGGTGATTTTGATTTTTTTTCTTCTAAAAAGCAAAATAATTTATATATTTTTAAAATTTAATATGGGAAGCTGTAGTAGATGTTTTTCTTCTAAAAATAAGCTACTTTAACAACAGCCATTTATAAGTGTGTCCCGCCCATCTCTTGTATTCTTCAACCTACTTTATCACTGCCCATTGTAAATGAGAACCAGATGACAAATCTCATGACATTTCTTAAATCAAATGTGGGGTAAGAAATCACAATTTTGATTCACTTTCAATATACTATAAAGTATATTTCTAAGCTTTACACTATGGTTGGTTGGTTGCATTTGCTCGATGACTAAAGTATGACTAAAGTATTCTAGAGTATCATGGTAGACTAGAATATTCCTCTTCATCATCCGCCCTTACAAGGACATAGTGGGCATGTCTGCGTTGTGTTGTGGTTTGCAGTATAACTGTTATATTTGCGCATTTCGGCCCAACACATCCGACTTCAGCACAACATTTTTGAGAACCGGGTTGTCTTCCCTATTCGATCTCTGCACGCTTGGCCAGACTAGACAGTTTAGTGTGTTACTGGAGGCACCGCGGAGAAGTGGAGCAGGGTCTAGATGGTTTTGGTTCACCGATCCTGGCGCAAGCCATCAGCTGTGGGTCGCTGACAACTTCCTTTTCTGGTGCTCGGAGGCGCGCCTTCACCTCCACACTATTTTAAATACACTCAAGAATATGCTCTTTATTTAATTACTTTTCTTCATTCTAAAAGCCCAATGAAAAAACCTTGGGGAAATCCCAGTGTAGACGTGGGGGTTGAGATACCAAGAGAGAGGAGAGGAAGGGAGAAAGCGGAATTGTCCAAGGTGAATGACAAGCCAACCGGAAGCAATAACCCACGTGAAAATAAAATATAGAAACATATCACGAGGTGTGGGGGTGTAAAAGCGTGAGTTTCGAAATAGCTGACAAGCAACTGGAAACGATAATAGAGTCAGTGAGAAAGAGAAGTGAAAAAGATGAAACAGGCTATCTCGAGATTTGCGGGGGTGTATTAGCGTGAGTTCCGAAATAGATGACAAGCAACTGGAAAAGAAAAAATATGAAACAGACTATCTCAAGATTTGTGGGGGTGTATTAATCAAGAAACTAAACACGTGGATCAATTTGATTGGAGGAGCCGACAAATATTTAAACAGGAGACACAAAGAAACAGGAGAATTTTCTAGGAGAACATCAAGATGACACAAGCGTAGTTGTAGAGAAACCGGCCAAATGGTGGTCTGCCATAGGGACTAACCATAGCCTACGTAGTAAGCAGTGATTAACTAAGTGTAAACGGGATTTTCTAGGAGAACATCAGATATGAGACACGCATAGTTGAAGAGAAAGCGGCTACATGTGTGGTCTGCCATAGGGGCTAACCATAGCCAACATAGTAAGCAGTGATTAACTAAGTGTAGACTAGGGATTTTCTAGGAGAACATCAGATATGAGACATGCATAGTTGAAGAGAAAGCGGCCACATGTGTGGTCTGCCCTGGGGGCTAACCATAGCCAACGTAGTAAGCAGTGATGAACTAAGTGTAGACTAAGGATTTTCTAGGAGAACAGCAGAGATAACACATGCGTAGATGTAGAGAATTCTGAACAGTCATAGATGAAACCTCGAGGATTAGGTTAGGAGTTTCCAGAAAATTAAAGTTCATGAGACGAATAGAATAAGTAGGTTAGACTTAGACCTGAGGAGGTTGTTCAATGGGGAACAGTCTCCGCTTAAGTGAGTAGATACATAGAAAAGTGTGTAGAAGCCTAGGGCCCAGTGGTGAGTAATATTGCTACTGGGCAGCACGTGAATGACCTTATTTCCAACATTGGTCATGTAATGTCATGTAAACATGTTAAACGTGTCGCCCATTGATTGGGCTGTGAAATAAAGACTGTTTGCATAAAAGTGTTCTAATTTGGTGTGTCCAACAGTTAGCAGATCACGTCTGGCGAAGAAAGACTTGGGAACGTTAAAGAAAAGAAACAAAAAGTCGCAGACACGACACAAGTAGAAGTACAAAACACTATACTCTAACACGGGACACGTCATAACGTGTTGGGGTTTCCCAAGATCCAGGATTCCAGTTAAGGTCAGGGCCAACGGGCAAGTGTGTCACCTGTCATATTGCACAACCAGAGACCAGAGCAGCTGAGTATAACAGGCTGATTCACGGATGATTGACCAGCTGAGTATAACAGGCTGATTCACGAATGATTGACCAGCTGAGTATAACAGGCTGATTCACGAATGATTGGCCAGCTGAGTATAACAGGCTGATTCACGGATGATTGACAAGCTGAGTATAACAGGCTGATTCACGAATGATTGACCAGCTGTAGCCATTCAAAATTAGCTGTAGTGATCCAAAGCTATCTGTCCAGAGATTGCCGCCAGTCTAAAGGAACGCCAAGTAACTCCATCAAGATGCAAATACTTCCTCCTGATGATAAAGTACTACTGACGAGCAAATATCCTTCATTCTGATACATTTAGAACCTCCTCCTGATACACCAGAAATGAGCCTTTTTCACATTTTTTTAATTTAACAAATTTATTTTTTTTGGCACAGATTTTTATCATATTAATTTTGCACAAACCTGTATTCTACATGACTACATAACAATATTTGGTGAAGACTGCAATTTTGTTAGAGAAGACTCTAAGATAGAACAACTAAACTCACTGTCTTGGACAGCTCACTGCCACCTTCCATGATTCTGAGACAAAGGGGAATAATCTCTGTGTTGAGGAGGAAAGTAATAACTTCTTGTTCATCTGTCTGCAGACACAAAGGATAATGACCACAGAGTTAATGTCCCTGTTAACAATATCTACATTGTATAAATAAATACAAATTTAATGTTACTGGTTTTCCCACAATATCTCAGAAAATTATTAATGGTTAGACATTACAGGTAAAAGGAAACTGCAGTTACACAAATTTCATTGTATATATAGAATATATGCTATTTATCATTATTTAGTCATGTATTGGATATCAAAATGCTCAAAAGTTTCTTGTATGTGTTTACAACAGTATCAAATGTTTATGTAAAAAAAGCGCAAAATGTGCTGATATATATATATATGTATGTATATATATATATATGTGTGTGCGCACATGCATGTGTATGACAAAATTAGATAAAACAAAAAAAATGTTTTACCTCTCTCTTCACAGTAATCCAATCCATAAACGAATCATACATCACAGCACAAAAAATAACTTTCCTTGCATAATATATTCATATCTGCACAATTATGGTGAATTTCATCACAAAAGAGGCACAGGGATAATATTACCACTTATGGAAAAGAAGATTTTTTTTTTTTACTCTAAGGTAGCAAGAAGAATTGATGTGTATTTTTTTTAACAGATGATTTGCAGACCATTTCACAGTGGCTGCTTTACAGCCACAAGATTTAGGAGAGCTCCCAGTAAATATTTACTGAAATGGATAAGGTTTAAAGGCTACAAAAATTGTAATAAACATATATATTGAAATATCATATATTGAACTGTCTCCAGGTCTATTCCTTCAATTTTGATATCCATTTGTGGGTTTTGAGTATTTCCTTTGTTTATGATCATAGTTTTAGTCTTGTTGATTTTCATATCTAGTCCATATTTTTTGCTTATCATATTTATTTCATTAGATAATTGTTATAGATCTTTAGGATTTACTGCTATTGAAATATATAATAATAATATAAAATAATATGTTTAGTGCCGGTTAAGGTCCCCACTCCGTGATGGCAGGCAGAGGTAAAGTGCAAAATGTGACTGGGGGACATGGCCTTGGAGAGATGACTGACAGATGGGATAAACTGATAGACTGGGCAAAGACACATGAAATGATTATAGGTAACACTTGGTTCAAGCAACACCCTAGGCGACTATGGACACGGCAAAGCCCAGACAACAAAGTACACAATCAAATTGATTTTATACTTGTACAGAGAAGATTCAGGAATGGGCTAACATCTGTTAAAACAAGGCCAGGAGTAGATTGTAATAGTGACCATGTTCCAGTAATTGGAAAGATAAGAATAAAACTGCGGAAGGCACAGAAATCCCAAAGAAATATGAAATTAGAATTAGATATGCTTAGAGTAGATAGACAGATGAGTGTCAACTACAGTATGATAGTACAAAATAGATATAATGCTATTGAGAAAATACAGGACATAGAGGAACAGTGAGAAATGCTCAAACAATCGATTCAACAAACATCAAAAGAAGTAATACCAGTGACTAAAAGAATCAGCAAAAAGAAATGGATGACAGAAGAAATATTAGAACTAATGGACAAAAGACAAAAACATAAGAAAAAAGGACAAACATACAAAATATTGCACAAAGAGATCCAAAACAAATGCAAAGAAGCAAAGGAAGGATGGTTAAAGCAGAAATGTGAAGAAATGGAAAAACAACAATAGAAAGACTCAAAATTTATGCACAATCAATTAAATGAATTAACAGGAAGAAAAGGAGTCAAAGTTTCCAGATGTGTGAAATCAAAGGAAGGAAATATAATAATGGGACAGGAGAAGACAATGGAAATATGGACAGAATATATCAGTCAACTCTATGATGATGAAAGACCAGAGCTACACAATTCAAACAAAGACACAGGACCACCAATAATGCAGAGTGAAGTGGAGAAGGCAATTCAACGCATGAAAAGAGGCAAAGCTCCAGGTCCTGACAATATAACAATTCTTCTTCTTCTTCTTTCCTTCCTCATTCCTTTCAGCGTCGAGGGGAGATATAATTTGCGGTCTTTTGCTCTTCTGTTCGCCTCTGCTGCTGTTATGTTTCCTAGTGCTTCTAATATTCCATCGATCCATCTTTTTCGTGGTCGACCCTTGGGTCTGTTGTTCTCACAACGTTTGTTGAAGGCTCGTTGTGTTGTGTTTTATTCTTTCTGCCTTGTCACGTGGCCGAACCATTTTATCTGTTGTTTCCTTATATATTCTATGGCTGGGGCTATTCCTAGCTTTTTTCTCAGTTCTTCATTTCTGATCTTATCTCTCAGACTGTTTCCTGTCATTCGTCTAACACATTTCATCTCTGTAGAGGTTATTTTTCTTATTGTTCTTGCATCTAGAGTCCAGGTCTGGCATTGGTAGCACAACGTTGGAATGAAGATTGTATTGTATAGTGCTCGTTTTGCCTCCAGAGTTATTTCCTTGTTGGATAAAGTGGTGATAACTGTCCGATGATTTGACAAGCTTTGTTGCATCTTGATTCTATCTCTGCTGTTTGGGAATTGTCGTTTGTCATTAGACTTCCTAGGTATTTGAATTCCTCTACTTGTTTTAGTTGTTTGCCTTCTATAGTTATGTTGATGTTCTGTTTATTTTTGGCGACATTCATGACTTCTGTTTTGTTGATGTTGATTTTCATGTTGTATTTTGTTCCTAAGATGTTGAGTTTGTTTAAGTGTTCTTGTAGGTCTTCTATTGTTTCATGTATTAGTGCCTGGTCGTCTGCAAATAAAAGCTCGTTGATCTCCTCTGTCTCTGATGGGTTGGCTAGCTTGCATATATGGTCCATGTATGTAATAAACAGTAGGGGGGATAGTATGCACCCCTGTCTTACACATGATCTAACTTTGAAGTGGTCTGTGTAGCCTGTTGCTGTTCTGACCCTGCAGCTGCTGTTGGCGTAGAGACTTTTAATAATGTTGGTTAGATGTTGGCTTACTCCGTATGTTGTTAGTATCTCCCACAGTTGTTCTCTGTTTACTCTGTCGAATGCTTTTTCCTGGTCAATGAAGGCTATGTATAAGTTTTGGTTGTGTTCTGTCGTTTTTTTTCTGCAAGCTGTTTTAGTGTGAATAGTGCATCGGTACATCCTCTGTTTTTTCGGAACCCCATTTGAGAATCGCTTAACTGTAGTTCTATTATTGGTCTCAGTCTTTTTTCCAAGATTTTGACGTATAGCTTTCCTACATGGCTGAGCAGAGATATACCTCTATATTGATTGCAGTCTCTTTTGCTACCTTTCTTTTTCCATATTGGTATGATGATTGCCTGTTGCCAGTCTTCTGGGGCTTGTTGTTGGTGCCATACTGCATTAAATATTCTGTGCAGCCATTGCATTCCTGTTTCTCCCGCTGCTGCTATTATGTGCTTTGTTTCTTGGTGCATATTTGATTACTTCTTCTATTTCCTCTTTCATGATGTTGGGTTCAGTATTTGTGAGTTCTAGCGTGGTTTTTGTTGTCTTGTTGGTAGTTGGTATGTTTAACTATACACAATTGAAGAGATAAATGCATTAGGAGAGATGGGAGTACAAGTCATAACAAAATTAATCAATGACATATATAACACTGGACACATCCCTGAAGATCTACTAAAATATATATACTGAGGAAATCAGGTGCAACTGATTGTGAAGACCATATCACTATTAGTCTCATGAGCCATATGACGAAAACATTACTAAGAATCATCATGAGACTATAAAGGAACAAAATAAAACCAGAAAAAAGTGAGGAACAATGTGGATTTGTGGAAGGAAAGGGCACCAATAATACAATATACATCTTAAGAACATTGATAGAAAGAACTACAGAGGTAAAGAAAGATCTATATATGTGCTTTATAGACTAACAAAAGCATTTGACAAAGTAAAGCATGTGGAAATAATCAATATGCTGGAGAAATTAAACATTGATGGCAAGGATCTGCGAATCATAAAAAACATGTACTGGCAACAAACAGCAGCTATACGAATTAACAACCAAACAGGACAATTTCAACTTATAAAACAAGGAGTTAGACAAGGCAGTGTTCTGATGCCAGATTTGTTTTCACTTTACAGTGAACATATGAGATCAATAGTAGACAAAAAAGGAATTGAAGTCAACAGTCACAACATAAACAATTTGTGATATGCAGATGACAGTCTTAATAGCAGAGACAGAGAATGAACTACAAGAAATGATAGACATAAAAGTAAAAGAAAGCAACAAAGAAGGTCTCAGTGTGAATAGTAAGAAAACAGAAGTAATGGTTATATCGAAGAAACAATCATCACCATCAAGCAAAATAAAAATAAATAGGACAAATCTGAAACATGAAACAAGTGCAACGCTTCAAATACTAGGGCACAATAATAACATCAGATGGAAGATGCACCATAGAAATAAAAAGCAAAATAGCACTTCGGATTATGAAAAACGTCTTATGCAACAAATCTATGTCAATAGAAGTAAGAAAGAGAGTCCATCGGTGCTATATAGAGCCAATTCTGACCTATGGAAGCAAATCATGAACAGTAGACAAACAAATGAAAAGACGATTAGAGACCACGGAGATGGGATTTCTCAGAAGAATATTGAAAGTTCCCTGGACAGCTAAAAAGACCAATGAGGAAATTCTCAAAAACACCGGGCACAAAAAGGGAGCTCCTAAAAACATTACAGAGAAACAATCAACATTTTTTGGGCACATCATGAGAAGAGGAAAGTTGGAATACTTGGTTACAACTGGCAAAATAGAAGGAAAGAGATTGCGGATGACAAAGAGAGAAAATACTGAATAGCTTGGTGTTATGACATGGAAAACAGTCAACAACAGAACTGATACGATGCACTGTAGACAGAAGATTGTGAAAGGATATGATCGCCTATGCCAACCGGTATGGCACATGATGATGATATATTGAAACAATGCCACCGGCAATGGATTTAGAGGACCACAAAATCCACTCTTAACCCAAATAGTGCGGATCCATGTCTGAAACATGAAGGGTTCTTTGCTTCAATGGCAAAATACAAAAGGAGCAGTTGAAACATACTCTGACAAGGAAAAAATATGACATTAGCAATATAATCATCATCAATGAGTGTCGTCTCCACTTCAAAGGTTGGCTACCAGGGAGCGCCATTCCGGTCTGCCGCTTGCTTTCATAGTGCAGGTTGTCATAGGCTGACTTGTCCATCTTTTGATGTTACTCATCCACATAAGTCTTGGTTTGCCTCTATTACTTTGTATTTCCCATTCCAAGATCACTTTTATTAGCCTGCTGTGACATTTAACATGCCCCAAAAATTTCCTGTTCTAATTGTGTTTGGTTCTGGCAAAAGCAACATACAAAGAATTAGACAACAAAGTGAAAAGTTCGGCAAGAAGAGATACAAGAGCTTATATAGACAACTTGGCAGAGAAAGCAGAGACAGCTGCAATTACAGGAGACAGCAGAACTCTCTATACTGTACAAAAGATGCTGACAAACACCTATACATCCAGTGGAACACCAATTCTAGACAAATCTGGATTAATGCTAACAACAAGCGCAGACATAAAAGCCCGTTGGGCGGAACACTTCAAAGAAATTCTAAACCGTCCACTACCTCACAGTTTAATAGATTTTGAAGCTGAAACACCAGCAGCAGAATTAGATGTAAATTTAGATGACTTCACCTTGAGTGAAATAGAAACCACCTTAAAGCTAATGACCAATAACAAGGCTGCTGGAGAGGATAAGTTAACAGCTGAGATCCTCAAGGCAATTGATAGCCATAATTTAATACATCTCCAAAAAATGTTCAACATCATTTGGAAAACAGAGAAGACGCCTCATAAATGGAAAAAAGGAATCATTGTTAAGATCCCAAAAAAGGGCAATCTTAGAGATTGTAACAACTGGAGAGGCGTGACACTTTTGTCAGTTGCCTCAAAGTTATTCTGTAAAATCATCCTAAATAGAATAAAGGATTCAATAGATACAGTAATGCGTGAAGAACAGGCTGGGTTTAGAAAAGGGAGAAGCTGTCTTGACCACATTTTCACTCTACGACTTATATTGGAGGAACACATTGAAAAGCAAAAACCTTTTGTACTTAACTTCATCGACTTCAAAAAAGCATTTGATAGTATTCATAGAGATTCTTTGTGGAAAATTCTGAAGCAATATGGTTTACCATCAAAAATCATAAATATTATCAAAGACATGTATGATGGTTACACATGTGCAGTTCGAACAGAGGAAGGACTGAGCGAATGTTTCCCAATAGAAACTGGGGTTAAACAAGGATGTATTTTATCGCCCTTGTTATTTGGAATTGTTATGGACTTCATAATGAAGAAATGCTGCACTAGTAATAAAGGCATCGAATGGATACAAGGAGACCATTTGGAGGACCTCGACTTTGCTGATGACATAGTTCTCATCAGCAGTCAGATAAAAACGATGCAGGAAAACACAAATGAACTATCATCAATAGCCAGCAAAATTGGGCTTGAGGTCAATCATGAAAAGACTAAAGTCATGAAAAGTTTAATTCCAACAAGTGACAAAATATACATGGAAAACAAACCAGTAGAAGAGATCGACCACTTTATCTATCTTGGAAGTCACATTGATCGAGAAGGGGATACGAGCAAAGAAATTAGAATCAGACTGGCTAAAGCAGCAATGTCTTTCAGAAGCCTTGAAAAGTTGTGGAAATCAAAACTCATTAGCACAAACACAAAACTTAGGCTATTCAAATAAAATGTACTATCAACCCTTACGTATGCGTGTGAAAGCTGGAAAACAACAAGAGATATAGAAACAAAGTTGAACGCATTCGAAAATAAATGTCTAAGGAAAATACTTGGTATAGAATGGAACGAATTCAAAACAAACGAGGAAATTAGAGAAATCGCCAATCAACCACTAATATCTTCAGTAATAAAGAAAAGATGATGGTCATACGTTGGACATGTGATGAGAAGAGATAATAATCGAATAGCAAAGCAAGCCCTCATATGGGAAACAACAGGTAAAAGAAAAAGAGGAAGACCCAGGGAGACACTGAGAAGAACATTGATGAGAGAGGCAAGAGCAGCAGGAATCGGCTCCCTCAATGAGATAGAACTGCTTGCACAGAACAGAGACAGATGGCGAGATTTAATAAAATATCTTTAAAAGAAAACTGCTAGAACAAAAATTCATATAGGAGAAGGTGTATCTTGGTCTACGCCCTATGGGCCGGTTACGGCTCGAAAGGTCAATAGAATAGAATTGTGTTTAGTAGTTCTCTTTTCACTTTTAAATTGTTTTAAAACTTCATCGTTTGTTTTCTTTACTTTCTATCCAATTCTACCTATTGTTCTATATATCCACATTTCAAAGGCTTCAAATTTCTGTTCTGTTTTCTTGTCTATTATTCATGTTTCTACACCATACATGAATGTTGTGAAGATATAACATTTTACTATTCTTAGTTTTAGCCCTAGTGTTATTTGTTTTGATGTTAGTATATTTTTCAGGGCATTAAAATTACTTTCTGCCAGACCTATTCTTTTGTTTATTTCAGTTGTACATTTTCCATCACTGGTTATAGTATGCCCAAGGTAGTTGTAGCTCTGAACTGTCTCCAGGTCTATTCCTTAAAATTTGACAACCACTTGTAAGTTTGTTTTGAGTAGTTTCTTTGTTTATGATCATAGTTTGAGTCTTTTTTTATATTCATATCTAATCCATATTTTTTGCTTGTCATGTTTATTTTATTAAGAAATTTAGATCTTTACGATTTTCTATTAGTAATATAGTATCATCAGCATATCTTAGGTTTTTGATTACCTTTCCATTAATGTTTAGGCCTGGCATCTCTGTGATGTTTTTAAAGATTCGCTCTGCACTATAATATGCTGTACAAATAAACCACAATACGCACACAAATGATGGACACAAACAAGACTAGAACATTTCCCATCATACCTTCACCAAAGCTCCAATAACACCAAGGCTAGTAAGGCGCAAATACTCAAAAGCACGGGTCTTACTGACTGTGTGCAGGAAGGGATACAAGAAAAGAGGAATGTGCGCTGCAAATAACAGTCAAATAGATTAATAGATCATTCAGAGGATAGCCATAAATTGCTAATATCTGTTTTCCATGGCATTTAAAACACAGATTAAAATGGTTCAGAATAAATTTGAAAAAAATCATGAAATCATTATGTGTTTAAACAACACTAACCTTCAGAAGCATAGAATGTATGTGATAAACTTAGCAGTGCAGTGAACATACTGCATGTGATTTGTAAATGAAAATCAAGTAAAATCCTGTAGCAAATAATAACATTAACTCAGTCACTGAGTCAGTAACTGAACCATGAGGAGTCAGCAAGTTAAGATGTATATTAACTCTTTTATATGCTAATGCAACATAGAATAATTGAGATGATACATTCTTTACTTATTCTAGTAAATACAGATCATCTTAGTGGTAGCCTCCAAGGTCATAGTTGATTATAGATTTTGTATTTTTCTATGAATCTGTCTGCTCCTTGCTTTAGAGTGTTTCCAAAGATTGCAGTCTGCAATTGCTTCCCAGGCTGCAGGGTTTATGTTCAGAGTCTTCATGTCATGTTTACACACATCTATAAATCAGAGTTTTGGGCCCCCCTAGTTCTTTTGACACCTGCTAGTTGTCCATAAAGTATAGTTTTCGGTATTGGCCATCTTTCATGCACTGTAAGTGGCCAAGCATGCGCAACCTACATTATTTAAGCAGTGTGTAGATGTTCGGGAGGCCTGTGCGAGTGAGGGCCTCCGTGTTTTCCCCATTGTCCTTCTAGGTGATACTAAGTATACGGCGCTGACTTTGCATATGGAAGGCATTTAGCCTTCTCTCTTGCTTTGCAAAAGTTGTCCATGATTCACT
Organism: Megaustenia siamemsis; assembly: GCA_032433765.1. NCBI lineage: Eukaryota > Metazoa > Mollusca > Gastropoda > Stylommatophora > Ariophantidae > Megaustenia > Megaustenia siamemsis. The sequence goes on from JAVIAB010000092.1 coordinate 183,439,090, forward strand.
GCCATACAAAAGGATATTGATGATGCAGGCTTTGTAAATTGCAGCCTGTTTTAGTTGCCAGTTTGCTGTTTTGTCAAATGCATTTAGAAAGGAGGTCAAAGGTGGCAACAGCCTTACCAATGCAGGTGTCAATTTTTACAGTGATCTTACATCAAAGAATATTTACCTGCAAGAAATGCTGATCTTGTCTCTGGGTGTGAAGCAACACACTGCAGTAAAGCTAATGCATTGCACACTCTGTTAGACTGGGAAGCCTGCAAATATTTTTTTTAAATAGGAATGTAAGTAACAATGTTACATCTACAATAAATTTGAAACAAAACTGAACATGCAGTTCAAAGAAGTGTGACTTGCAAAAGAAATATAACTTAACACACACAAACAACTAAAAATTAAAGAGAACTACTAAACCCAATTCAAACAAGACAAATTAGATTTTTTAGGGCATGTTAAAAGACACAGCAGCCTACTTAAAGTAATATTGGAAAGGAAAATAAAAGGTAAAAGAGGCAGACCGAGACTAACATGGACGAGTAACATCAAAAGATGAACAAGTCAGCTTATGACAACCTGCGCCATCAAAGCAAGAGACAGACCGGAATGGCACTCCATGGTAGCCAACGTTCGATGTGAAGATGGCACTCAATTCATCAGAACATAACTTTACCATCTTCGCTGTAAAAGTGCATTCATCTATCTACAAATTGAAACACTGAAAAAATATACTAAATTTTAACTCAACTGCAGGTTAAATTTTACACACACTGTTCAACTAATTCCAATTTCCAAAATAAAACCAATTTCAGTTCTGAAGTTAGTGAGTCCAAAAATATTAACTTCAATATACCGAGATCAGAATTAAAAACATCTACTAGAAACAGTTAATGAATTTAAATAGCTCAGTTCAATCGTTTTATCAGAGTTTTAAACTTATGTTACTAGCATGAAATGTACAAATTACACTGACCCTGAAAATATTTTTCTTCCTAACAGCACTCATCAATTAAGTGGACAGAGATGTGCTGTGTACTGTTAGTTCACAGAAGCTGGATTACTTTTAGGCATGGATGGGTAGATTTGCTTCATTTTTTCCTAGGCAGTAGGCATTTTTTGGACTACTCTTTTCGACTTTTAACTGCTACGGTTGCTTTAACATGCATTTGTGCACATGGGACCTCCTGTTTTTCAGTTTTCATGGAGAGTGAAACATCAGATTTCATGGGATGGTAATGCCACAAAGAAACCATAGATTCATTTTTTTTAAATGCCCATACCTCTTGTGGAACTTGAACCCAAGGTCTACCTTTCCAGAAGCCAACATTTTACCTCAAAATCACCACCCTTCCACAAACAAAAAATCCAATTTGTTTGACATTTGTATGAGTGATGCAATCCTTTGCTGCATACAAGCATATAACTTAAATGTTGCAAAACATGGATACTAACAGGAGAGGAAAAAGTGTAACATCTGAGGCATGATGCTTTTGCAAGATCCTAGGTATCTCAAATTTTAGACCAAATCACCAACAAGGTCCAACATAGAATAGGGAAAAAAGTTGGTCAATACAATGATTTCTTTACCATGAAGAAACAAAAACAAATGATAAGACCATATAAAATATTCATTAATTCTGACAAGAACCATCATAGAAGCAACTGAATGGGACAGGTTATAACATCAAATCTCAGATAGCAGCAAGAGATAAAAAAAGATGAAAGAACAGCTGTGTCTGCTGACCATGTCCCAATGTTTCATCAAATCGTGATATAGGTAATGTGGTAAGCTGTTGATTTGTCAACATGAATATGTGACTTAATCGTGCCCTTGAAAATGGTCTTTATTATCCAAACTTAACTGATAATTTACGAGAAATCAATAATTACCGTTAGCACTGGAGGCAGGATACAAGGATAAATCTGAATAATTTCTTGAAGTAGTGCTGCTATTGTGCCAAAAGAATGCCACAGCAGTGGAGCTAGATCTGGAACAATCTCTCGCTTCTTACTAGAAAGAAAAGAAAAGAAAGTATATTACATTTACATAAGGTTCGCTAATTCTAACATAACCTTTGTTTTTCACACACAAAAACTATTCAAAAATAATTTCAACCCAAGATAACCATGTGGTCTTAATGTCCTCACAGGCTGGATACAAAATATTTTTCAATAGAAACTGTCAGGTGTCGTTTTGCAGAAAAGCTGCCGTTATTAATTATATATAGGGCCTACAGTGGCAGATCAGGCAGCAAAATGGAGAAAGCAAATTTACTTCACTGGGAACACCTCTTCTCTTGCATCTTAATTCCTCTTTGTTTTCATATTCAAGTGTGTCATTTCTTATACTTGTTCTGTGTCTCTTTTTTACAACCTTTGCACTGCAGCTGGCCATAAGCTGTAATGATTTAGCAATTACCTTGAATCCATGAACTGCATTAAAAGGGGAAATCTGCTTCATGGGTGATAGCAGTCTTCCTTGGGGGCCTCGGTAGCCTAGTTGTGAAAACCACCTGACTCTCCTACCGAAATTCAGACAACCTGTGTTCGATTTCCGCTGGAAGTAGTGTGAATTGTACTCATGATTTGAGAAAAAAATATCCCAACGGTCGACCCAGCCGCTGGCAGCTGGGAAGGTGAGGAATATTGCCTCACATGGTGAGTTTCAATGGTTGAAGCGACACTATCCAGAAGTCTCCGAACACTTCTGGATAGGCGGCCGAGCACATATGGGTGAAAACTCACGTGTTAAGATGCTGATTCAAGTCACATACTTTACCTTTTACCTTTAGCAGTCTTCCAGATATCAAGATCTGGCACCCTGAAGATGAATCTACAGCTGTTTCACGGTATCAACTTGATATCTCTTGGACAGAGAAGTAACAAACTATGAAGTGCTGGTTCATGCTGGGGTAACAAGAATGTTTATCTTTCAGTAACATCATCTAAGATGACTAGGCCACCTGCTCCAAATGCAGGATAAATAGATTCATAATAACTGACAGGGAAGAGCTGGCTAAAGACAGATCTGGCTGCATGCAGTCAGTGCTAGCATTAAATTGCACAATTTCAAATTAAGAAAGGTTGCCAACTCTGGACTCCCATCAGAAAGAAAAAGCAACCTCAAACAAGATTCTTACAGGGCACTAAATTCACTGACTCTTAAAGACTAATAGCTGTAATAAATGTTAGACGGCTTAAGAGAATGGCTTGGCAGAAGGTCAACAACAAAAATTATAAAAACTGTTGAGATTGAAAGTTGTAGCGAGACATGATCACCTATGCCAGCAGGCACGGTACTTGATGAAGACGAAGACAATAGGATGAAACTACTAATAATCTCAAAATGCTAAATTTTCAGTCTTTTTCACTAATAGAAAGTGCACTCAGAAGGACCCTGCATCTCAAAGTTGGTCTACCAAAAACTGTTTTTTTTTTCTGTGAGTTCCCCAGAAAACTTAATTGGAGATACATTGCTGTCCATTATTTTAACATGCCCAGCGGAGACAATGTGCCTCTCAGCTCATGGCTTGTGCTAGATTCGTTGAACCAGAAATACTCAGACCCTACTCCACCTCTAAACAGTGCCTCTAGAAACAGACTACCCTGCCTAGTCTGGCCAAGAGTGTAGGGATCGAGAAGGGAAGGCAATCCGGCATTCAGAAATGATGTGCTGTGTTGGGCCAAAAGCAGTAAATATGGTTTTACTGCAAATCATAACACAATGCAAACTTGCCCACAGAACATCCTTTTAAGGACAGATGTCGAAGAGGTCTACATCTTTAGCCACAGGGTGAATGCAAACAACAACATGCCCAGCCACTTCAGCCATCAGCTTCTTCAACTGTTTGTTCATTTTACAGCAAACATTTCAGATTTGTTTTACTGCAGACATTTCATTGCAAAGTTCTAGGTTTTAGCAACATACATTTGACTTCTGTGTACACTGTCAGAATTGAATTAATGCAGGCTTAGAGACAGGCATGGTCAGTCTAAAGTTATTGAATATTCACAATCTGTCACGAAACCTAACTGGCAACAATAAACCTAATTGATATAATCTCCATCATTTTCCCATTCTGTGTAAACAGTGGAGCCAGAAAAAATATTGTAGACAATTCATTGTAGGATTACAAAATTTTTAGAAATTTAAAAAGGCTGATGCAGACCAAAACTAAAGTGTACTGATAACATTGAAAAGTGGACATGCAAATCTATGACCACATGAACCAATTAGACAAGAGACAGAGTAAAATGGTGCTCCATGGTAGCCAACATTTCATGTGGAGATGGTACCACATGAATGAAGGAATTTAAAAAGCGGTAGCGGCAAAAAAAATGTTTGTAGAACTTCCGCCGACAATTTTATTATCACACATTGCAGCTTATTACTTTGCTTTTGCTCTGTAATTATTACTATCAAAACAGATTTAAATTATTTCTTCTTCTTCAGCTATTGCTATACATTTAGACATCTACAACAGCTTGGGTCATGAACGAGACTGTGTGTTTGAGGTCATCACTGTTCCCCATAGCCTGTCACGTAGGGTTGTCTCTGTTTGCCATACGCGTTCTTAGGGTGTTTAGAGTGCTGCAATCCTGAATTGCATGCTCTGGAGCTATGGACATGTTCAGAGTGCAATGATGATGACCCACTAATAACTCAATGCTCTGGAGCTTGCTTGTATGCTTTGCAGTCACATGTTACAAAGTCATTTGAGTCCTATTTTGTGTAGATGTGCTCCGAGGCCACAAAAACCTGTTCTAAGTCTGAATATCTTGGTCTGCTCATGCCTGCTAAGTTTGTTCACGCCTTGCTAGGCGTATGGGGAATATGGTGTTACTGACCATAACCATGGCACATTTTTGGGTGATGTGGTCGGTATCATGCCAGGTGGCTTTTACTTCGCAGAATAATCTCTGGTACCCATTTTTAAAGGCTGGGTGTACCCCGGAGCCCTGTCAGTCTGAAAAAAAATCTGCCATTGCTGGGGACCAAATCGAATTTCTTCTACTCACATCATTATCCAGTTACACGCAGAATTCTGCAATGAATTTTCCCCATGAAGAATTTTACCTGTGATGTATTTTCCCTGTGATGGATTTTCCTGAAATTTTTCTTTCAATTAATTTTCTGATATATTTTTTAAGCAAACCTCTAAACAGAACATTTTTTTCACATAAGTTGTACTGTAAAAAATTGACTTGTACTATACAATTTATTTTATAAATGCAAATTCTACTTACCTGAGCTCGAGTAATGCATTTTCTCTGGTTTCAGGTGAAGAAAGGTCATTGATCCACTGATAGATTCTATCTCTGTCCACCTGCATTGGTGGCTGTGGTATCATTCCTCTCTAAAAAATATAACATCAACTTGTATTAACTCTATTGACTAGAAAAGTTAGCACATGTAACTAAGTTAAAGGTAACTATAGCTCGTTTCAAAACATATGCCCAACTTCAAAACGCTATTACTCTCTAACCGTTTGTTAAATACTTTTGAAATTTTCCAAATGTTATTAGAATGCAAAAGACCCTTTAAATGTATATTTAACAAATATCTTGCAGCTGCAGTTTTCTTAAAGCGGCGATATTTCTTTGATGTTTGTCAAAATTGTAAATTGTGAAGCCCTAAAGAATAGAAATTACCGTAGTTGCTGGTCTACGATTAATTTTCACTAGGTAAAGGCGTGGCCGTAATGGGGAAATAACTGGATAAAACAAAACACCAGGATAATTATTGTCTTCTCAGTTCGAGGACGGACGATAATATCAAGGTATACCTGTATGTCCAATTTTCATAGTTGTGTAGTCCTGAAAAGGACCGTTTGTTGAAATAATTTAAGGTAATATAGGGGCCAACATTGTGGGGGCTATATACTTTCATTCTGAATCAGGATTGTCTAAAAGATTAATAACTGTTTGGGGTTGAACATTCCACAAACCATCATTTTTCCAATATTCCTCTTCCTGTTTTAAGACGTGGTCTTCACATTTAGCCCAATAATCTTTGTCTATATTTAATAAAGTGAGATTAGCAAGAGTCTTTACATCGCATATTTTGAATGTTGTATTTTCATCTGCCACTTGTCCTTTTAATTTTGCCCAGATTAGTTCTATTGGATTTAAATGAGCATGGTAAGGTGGCAGCCTCAAACTTATATGACCGTGCTCTTGGATAATCTTATCTATTTGAAAAATCTTTGTCCTCTGTTTTTGCTTTACTAGAGATAGTAATTCAGGTTTTAAGTACATGTTATTAAATTGAATGTGCTCCTTTGTGAACCATATCTTAATAGCAACTTTTGTACTGGATGACGTCGGGACTTTATCTTCAAGTGCAACAATGTTGTGGTACGCTGCATTGTCCATTATTAGACAAGATGGTCGATCTAGTGATGGGAGAACAGAATTTTCAATCCAATGTCTAAATATGTGACCATTCATCTCAGAGTGATAATCCCGATTGTCTATGGATTTTGAAAGAAAAATGAGCTCTGCATTCTGTATTAGTCCATGTTGTCGACTACCTGCATGAGCAATTATTAAGCGCTGTCCTTTGCTGCTAGGTATTAATCTCTTAATCTTTCCATCTGATGACTGCCATTCCCTTTGGTTAGTGTGGTGAGCATTGATCCATGTTTCATCCAAGTACACAATATCATAACCTTGCTTGCGCACCTCTTTTACTTCACGTAAGTACTTGCTTCTCATGACTACTATATGTGGCTTCTCACAGATGATGTTTCGTCCATTGGAATACTTTCTGAATGTAAAGCCTGCAGCTCTCACATTCCTCCATAATGTAGACTTTGATATTTCAATACTGTTGTTCTTTTTCAGCGATACTTTTAATTTTCTTATTGTAACAGTTTCATTCATACCCAACATTTTGCGAATAAGTTTTTCTAATAAGTTCACTGTCGAAATTATCCAACATTTTTGCTCTTCCTTGTGATTTTGTATATTTTGAACATTGACGGTCACGTGCTTGAATCCAGCGATTAAATGACCGTTTAGATAAATCCAAAATGTGTCTTGTCCTATTCTGAAGTTTTCTAAAGAATGAAATAATCTTCCTCGTTTAGCCTCTTTGCAAAAATAGTCATACATTTTTATTGCGATGTTTTGTAAACTGCAGAATTTCATTTTAAGACTCATGATAAATGTTAGCGTTCCACGTCTACACCTATGAATGAACGGAAATGGAACACACAATGCCTCGTGTTTTCTACAAGTGTCTAATTGTGTCAGATAACTCACGTTTAAAGCGTGAAAAATCGTAAATTTGACCGTGTATAGATTTGTAATCGCTATTTTTAACTTAAATACGGTAAACACTAAGTTTTGACTACATCAATGGGTCGTTATAAATTTATATAAATCAAATAAGCAATAATAATAACCAAATGTTTGTTTTTAATGAAATTAATTCCCTGTTGGGTTCTAATCATTATAACTTTACATGCAAATTTTGAAAAAAATACAAAAAGCGGTTTAAAGATATTGATTTTAAAAGTTGGGCACGACTTATGAGACAAATTTTCATGAACTCTTTCCTTCCTTTTCATGCAACCAGAAACTCTGTGAGCTATTAGATAACATTGCTGGCTGCAACCAGATTCTTCCACTCCCCTCCACCCTGCCTGTAACTGCATCTTGTGAGCTGTTTGAGTTTGTCCTCCAGTATTTTACTTTTGTCTGTCACATTTTCATTATTTACTCACCATTCACTACAAGATGTTTTTGCATGGTCTACAAAAGGGGTGGTATATGGACATCAGTACTATATGAGTTTCCATTTAATTTCTTCATAGGGGTCAGATCTTCATAATGAAGAATCTTGTGCTGTCAGATTTATTAACTCTTTGTCACAACAAACCAATACCAGCAGCTCGACTATTGCTGTTTTATGTATAATCACTGACTACTTTTTAGATTTCACCATTTGTCTATTTTTATTGAAAATTCTCAATTTTCACTTTTCTTTTTTTTTTCTCTCATTCACCAGCTTTCATCTCTGGTGAAGTCCCAGGAGACTAGGAACTGAATTTTGCCTGTTAATCTGTTTTTCCCTGGCAGCTGTGTGCACAGGGTCCCTCGCCACACAGGCAAATAATTCAGACTTCGGAGGCACTCATATTTTTTCCATTGAGTAATAGATGTCTTCCACTTTTCTAATACAGTTAGTTCCTCTCAAAGAGAGGACACTAGACAGCACATAGGGCAGAAATAAAAAGAAAAACTGTCAGACTTTGCTGCCACTTTCAATGTTACCACACTTTGCGCAGGTCAGTGTATCACCACAAATCCCTGCTCTTATCTCAATTTCGGCCAATGTCTGCTATTGTTAGGAGACAAATAATAATAAATGAATATTATTATAGAGGGAAACTTCCGAGGCGATAATCAGTGAATCAATTCAGAGGAAGAGGTATGTTTACAGCATTCGGAAAAAATGACAAATAACAATATAAAAAAATATGGACCAAGGCAGGATCGAACCCGTACTCAGTGGCACAGCGCCTTGCCACGAAAAGCCAAACGCTAGGGAACACTGCCACTTTTAGTTAGCTGAGTCTATTATTTGTCATTTTTTCCGAGTGCTGTAAACATACCTCTTCCTCTGAATTGATTCTCTGCTATTGTTACCTCTCTGATATGTGTTCTTGTTAGTGTGTCTCGAAGGTCTCATTTTGTTTCTTTTTTCTAACATGAAGGCTTGCTTTGCAATTTTCTTGTTATCTTATCCAATGGCTGACATGTTTTCTTTTGACAAATCATCAAATGTGATGGTAGGTAATTCACAATTGTTGATATTGGTTGATATATTTAATTATTTAATAAATTACTGGAAAAATCCTGTTTTAGCGTCATCATTAATTTTCTCTCTCTCTCTCTGCAATCAAGACTCAATCAAAGTAGTAGGATTCCAGACTCTCTCATGAATCAGTAATTCGAAGAGTGTCTAGTCACTTTTAGTCACTAGTGATATAATTCCCCTCCCCACCTTTCTTAATCTTAGGGTAGGGCCTTAGTTGACGTAAAAACAAAACTTGCTACTGTGTTTTTCTTTTCAAATATATTAAAAATTATTACATTTCAGAGAATCTCTTTTCTCTATTCAAAGTCAAAGACAGATAATTTTTAAAAAAACCATCGAAAATTCAAAGAAATAAAAAATGTTACTACTCCTCAACTCCAACTAGTTTAAGTTAGTACGGTTAAGTACGTTTGTCTTGTCGTTATTACAGCCGGGTTATTATTTACACCCTTCCGAACTAAAATAACTTACTCTACGCTAAACAACGATTTTAAATTTTGTACATTTTTTTAAAAATCTAATTATTAGAAGTAAGTTAGTATAATTTCAATTTATTAATAAATCATATTAAATATGATTTTTACAATTTTCATTTTTCAATTAATAAAAATTTCTATGCCAGCCAAACAACAAAGTCAAATGATAAATAGTAGCATTTTTAACTGTACCAACTTTGTGCTATGAAAGTCAAACATGGACCCTTTCTAAATCACATTTAAATTTAAGTTTTAAGAAAGATCAATATACATGTGACGTGAGATGGGATGCTTGAGAAAAGTAACAAACACAAGAAGAGATAGAATACCAAATGAAACCATAAGAAAAATGGTAGGAACAAAATCCTGCCAAGAATATATAGAACAACAACTTAAATGGTTTGGCCACCTGGTCAGAATGAATCCTCACCAATCACCATCATCAAGGGCGTTCTTCTCGAGAATGCTTGGAAAAAGATCAAGAAGAAGACCCAGAAGAAGATGGATAGATAGATCATAAATGATAATAATAATAGATAATAGATGGATGCAGTGACTGAGTGACAGAGACATTATGTAACAACAAAGGAAAATCACTAATTCAGACAATTCGAGCAGCATAAGAAAAAAAGAACGACAATTGATATAAACCACGACACCTTTTAGGTATCAGTGAAAAGAGAAAAGAAGAAGAAGAATTAATAAAAAAATAAATCAAACTAAACAATTCAAATAACATTATAACAACAAAGTACAAAGTTGTTGAACTTGAGAGTTACAATACAATAACATAAACAATTTTTACAATGATGAATATTTCGAAATATACTGCATATTTAATACACTAAACGCTGCTACTCTCAAATAATGTACCTGTTGTTGAGCAAGAGGATTCATGACATTGATATTATCCATGGTTCAGGAGATAAAAGTTAACAAACATCGACAATAAAACCTCAGGGACCACAGTCTCCTTCTTCCCTTTCTGCCTACGGTTGCCGGATCTCTGGGTGTTTTTAAGCCAAACAGATTTTATAATTCATGGCCAAACACATTTTTTAAATCACAAATTCTAGGCCCAGTCCTTTAGTGTTAGGGATGGGTACAGCCATCAAGATTCATAGAATTGTGAAGCTCCTGTAAAGCTGATGATAATAATTAAAATCATTTTAAAATAAGGAAAAAGTGGTATGGTAACAGCATTACATCAACCCAGTCGCCAGTCGTTGCCTGATCAAGCTCTGTGGCTGACCAAGATCTGGATCTCAGGGAAGTGACTTATTTTCCTCTTTTGAGAGTCTAGCATATTATCAAAGGTCTCAGTCTGAATAGTAAGAAAACAGAAGTAATGGTTATATCAAAGAAACAATCACCACCATCATGCAGCATAAAAATAGACGAGACAACCTGAAACAAGTACAACGTTTCAAATACTTGGGCACAATAATTACATCAGATGGGAGATGCACCACAGAAATAAAAAGCAGAATAGCTCAGGCCAAAATAGCATTTCAGAAAATGAAAAATATCTTATGTAACAAATCTATGTCAATAAAAATGAGAAAGAGAGTTCATCAGTGCTATATAGAACCAATTCTGACCTATGGAAGCGAATCATGGACAGTAGACAAACAAATGAAAAGACGATTAGAGGCTACAGAGATGGAATTTCTCAGAAGAATGTTGAAAGTTCCCTGGACAGATAAAAAGACCAATCAGGAAGTTCTCAAAGAGGCCAACACAAAAAAGGAGCTCTTAAAAAACATCAGAAAGAAGCAATCAACATTTTTCGGGCACATCATGAGAAGAGGAAAATTGGAATACTTGGTTACAACTGGCAAAATAAAAGGAAAGAGAGATCGCGGAAGACAAAGAGAGAAAATACTGGATAGCTTGGTGTCATGGCATGGAAAACAGTCAACAACAGAACTGATACGATGCACTGTAGATAGAAGATTGTGGAGGGACATGATCGCCTACGCCAATCGGCAGGGTACATGATGATGATGATGAGCATATTATCCCCATGTATTTAGATTTCTGTGTATAACCTTATATATTTTTGTATTGTGGTGTGTTGTTCCTGCTGAGGGTCTTTTAACCGAAACGTCGTTTTTCTTCTCTTTTGTTTCTCACCTACGTAAAGCTCTTACCATACCCCATTTTCCTGTAGTGATATTTGTTTTTACTGATATGCTTATTGGAACCTATATTGCATGCAATGTGATAACCTCGTCAGATATAGAGGTTTTGTTTAGCAGTTTTTGCAAATAAGGTGAAGACGGTAAAATATATATATGGTTGGTTGGTTGGTTGGTTGGTTGGTTGGTTGGTTGGTTGGTTGGTTGCGTTCGTCCGATGACTAAAGTATTCTCGAGTATCGTGGTAGACTAGAATATTCCTCTTCATCATCCGCCCTTACAAGGACGTAGTGGACGTGTCTGCGTTGTGTTGTGGTTTGCAGTATAACTGTTATATTTGCGCCTTTCGGCCCAATACATCCGACTTCAGCACGACATTTTTGAGTACCGGGTTGTCTTCCCTCTTCGATCCCTGCACGCTTGGCCAGACTAGACAGGCTAGTCTGTTACTGGAGGCACCGCGGAGAGGTGGAGCAGGGTCTGGATGGTTTTGGTTCACCGATCCTGACACAAGCCATCAGCTGTGGGTCGCTGACTTCCAGCTCTGGTGCTGGGAGGCGCGCCTTCGCCTCCAAATATGTATATAAAAACCAGGGCCTGTAGAATATGATAAAGAGGCCCTATATTAAAATTTAAAAAAAAAAAAACAATGCAACAGCGCAAATATATTTTAGTACATATATGTTAATGTCCATAGTAATTATCATTATCAAAAGTGACAGCACAGTCAACATTATTGTTTAATTTAATTGTATCCACATTTAGCATGAGCAAGTTTGTTGACGATATAGGATGTATCAATTTCAGCAAGAAATGTATGTTCAATACACATTAGTGTGACATTTTGGGGCCTAGGTAGTCTAGTTGGAAAAACCACCCGATTGGGCTACTGACTTTCGGACAACCCGTGTTCTATTCCCGCTGGTAGCAATGTGAATTATACTCGTGGTTGAAAAAAAAATACCCCCGCGGTCGACCCAGCCGCTGGCAGAAATGGGTACCAGGGTAGTAGTACTTTAGGAAGGTGAGGAATGCCGCCTCGCATCGTGAGTTTCGATGCTTGAAGCGACACTATCCAGAAGTCTCCGAACACTTCTGGATAAGCGACCGAGCACAAATAGGTAAAAACTCGCGCGCTAAGACGCAGATTTAAGTCTCGTACTTTAGATTGTTCAATCTCTTTTGAACAGTGGTGCCACTTAGTTCATTTTTAATTAGTTTCAGTTTTGAAAATGACACAAAATGAAAAGGCGCTAAAAATGACATCAACCACAATATTGTTGGTTTAACCCTCGCATTAGAAGCTGACCATAAAATCATGTACATATTTGTTGGCTCGGGGCCCCTAGCATATGCTACAATGTTAATTCCACTACCGCCATTATTTGACCTACTCTTTATCTGCAGACTGTCTTCCATTGGTAAGAGGATTATTACTGAATTTCGGTTCTATATAAGTGTAGATTTCATGACTGCAAAAATAAAACTATAGGTTTGAATCTGCACATTGCTAAATGTTGGCAGTGTTTTGGATATGTTAGGATTATCATCGCTGTATTCCGGACACGTCCTTGGATATTCTTGGAATACTGATTATCGCCAGGTATGGCCGTGCGGCTAAAACCACTGTTCTGCTGGCTGAAAAGCTGACGTAGGGTGTTCGAAGCCCGCGGTAGACAGAAAGGATTTTTTCTATTGGGGGTGAAATACAAATCCTGAGTCGCACACGTCGTGGCGACTGCTTGTGACCCTCGGATTCTATCGTTGCCCCCCCCCCCCCCGACATACACCAGTAATGGTCGTATGTGTCGTAAAGATAGTTCCCTCTTTCCCCCCGAGGCCAACGTGCACAAATTGCATTTCACTAATCATAGAAGAGATATGTTTTACATAAACATACCACTTCCTCCTATAGTTCGCTGAATTATCGACTCTGAAGTTTCCCTCTATAACAATATTCATTTATTATTATTTGTCTCCTGCATTTCACGACTTGGAAGCCGTTTGTGTTTTGGATGATGCCATCCTGGCCGTGACAATCGCAGACTGTCTAAATCTTTTCAAAATCTTATCTGCATCCCATCTGGCCATTAGTTTCTCCATCATCCCCATTCGACTTTTACTTTTCTTTCTAAATTATCTATTTGTTTTCTCATGTCATTTTATGACTCATTGTGATGCCCAGATAATGTTAGAATTGGTCTGAGCAATTAAATTATCTTTTATTTTTAGTTTTGCTGCTGAATGTATCTTATTTGATCAAATGAATATTGTGAAATACTTCATAGCAGAATTGATAAACAAATGTAGAGACAGAACGTTGTGATCACCTGAGCCTGCAGGAACTTGATATGAAATTTGGAATATACTGGAAAACCATATTCGGCCATGGCAAAGTTGGATAAGATACAGTAACAGACCACAACTATAGCTCGTTTCAAATCACTTGCCCAACTTCAAAACGCTATTGCTCAGTAACCGTTTGTTAAAAACTGTTGAAATTTTCCAAATGTTATTAGAATGCAAAAGACCCTTTAAATGTATATTTAACAAATATCTTGCAGCTGCAGTTTTCTTAAAGCGGCGAATTTTTTTGATGTTTGTCAAAATTGTAAATTGTGAATCCCTAAATAATAGAAATTACCGTAGTTGCTGGTCTATGATTAATTTTCACTAGGTAAAGGCGTGGCCGTAATGGGGAAATACCAGGAGAATTATTGTCTTCTCAGTTCGAGGACGGACGATAATATCAAGGTATACCTGTATGTCCAATTTTCATAGTTGTGTGGTCCTGAAAAGGACCGTTTGTTGAACTAATTTAAGGTAATATAGGGGCCAACATTGTGGGGGCTATATACTTTCATTCTGAATCAGACGAGTCTAAAAGATTAATAACTGTTTGGGGTTGAACATTCCACAAACCATCATTTTTCCAATTTTCCTCTTCCTGTTTTAAGACGTGGTCTTCACATTTAGCCCAATAATCTTTGTCTATATTTAATAAAGCGAGATTAGCAAGAGTCTTTACATCGCATATTTTGAATGTTGTATTTTCATCTGCCACTTGTCCTTTTAATTTTGCCCAGATTAGTTCTATTGGATTTAAATGAGCATGGTAAGGTGGCAGCCTCAAACTTATATGACCGTGCTCTTGGATAATCTTATCTATTTGAAAAATCTTTGTCTTTTGTTTTTGCTTTACTAGAGATAGTAATTCAGGTTTTAAGTGCATGTTATTAAATTGTTGTGCTCCTTTGTGAGCCATATCATAATAGCATCTTTTGTACTGGATGACGTCGGGACTTTATCTTCAAGTGCAACAATGTTGTGGTACGCTGCATTGTCCATTATTAGGCAAGATGGTCGATCTAGTGATGGGAGAACAGAATTTTCAATCCAATGTCTAAATATGTGACCATTCATCTCAGAGTGATAATCCCGATTGTCTATGGATTTTGAAAGAAAAATGAGCTCTGCATTCTGTATTAGTCCATGTTGTCGACTACCTGCATGAGCAATTATCAAGCGCTGTCCTTTGCTGCTAGGTATTAATCTCTTAATCTTTCCATCTGATGACTGCCATTCCCTTTGGTTAGTGTGGTGAGCATTGATCCATGTTTCATCCAAGTACACAATATCATAACCTTGCTTGCGCACCTCTTTTACTTCACGTAAGTACTTGCTTCTCATGACTACTATATGTGGCTTCTCACAGATTATGTTTCGTCCATTGGAATACTTTCTGAATGTAAAGCCTGCAGCTCTCACATTCCTCCATAATGTAGACTTTGATATTTCAATACTGTTGTTCTTTTTCAGCGAAATTTTTAATTTTCTTATTGTAACAGTTTCATTCATACCCAACATTTTGCGAATAAGTTTTTCTAATAAGTTCACTGTCGAAATTATCCAACATTTTTGCTCTTTCTTGTGATTTTGTATATTTTGAACATTGACGGTCACGTGCTTGAATCCAGCGATTAAATGACCGTTTAGATAAATCCAAAATGTGTCTTGTCCTATTCTCAGGGTTTACTAAAGAATGAAATAATCTTCCTCGTTTAGCCTCTTTGCAAAAATAGTTATACATTTTTATTGCGATGTTTTGTAAACTGCAGAATTTCATTTTAAGACTCATGATAAATGTTATCGTTCCATGTCTACACCTATGAATGAACGGAAATGGAACACACAATTTCTCAAGTGTCTAATTGTGTCAAAAAAAACCACGGCGAAAGCGTGCAAACACGTCAATTTTACCGTGTATGGATTTTTCTCGCTATTTTTAACTTAAAATACTGTAAACATTAAGTTTTGACTACATCAATGGGTCGTTATAAATTTATATAAATCAAATAAGCAACAATAATAACCAAATGTTTTTTTTAAATGAAATTAATTCCCTGTTGGGTTCTAATAATTATAACTTTAAATGCAAATTTTGAACAACTTACAACAAGCGGTTAAAAAGCTATCGATTTTAAAATTTGGGCACGAGTTATGAAACAAGCTATATTATGTATCAACAGTGCTTTTTGTTTTGGTTTGTTTGTTTCTTTTGATTTGTCTTGTTCACATTGCTATGGTTCTTTGTTTAGTTTTGTCTTGTTCACATTGCTATGGTTCTTTGTTTAGTTTTGTCTTGTTCACATAGCTATGGTTCTTTGTTTAGTTTTGTCTTGTTCACATTGCTATGGCTCTTTGTTTAGTTTTGTCTTGTTCACATAGCTATGGTTCTTTGTTTAGTTTGTCTTGTTCACATAGCTATGGTTCTTTGTTTAGTTTTGTCTTGTTCACATTGCTATGGTTCTTTGTTTAGTTTTGTCTTGTTCACATAGCTATAGTTCTTTGTTTAGTTTTATCTTGTTCACATAGCTATGGTTCTTTGTTTAGTTTTGTCTTGTTCACATAGCTATGGTTCTTTGTTTAGTTTTGTCTTGTTCACATAGTTATGGTTCTTTGTTTAGTTTTATCTTGTTCACATAGCTATGGTTCTTTGTTTAGTTTTGTCTTGTTCACATAGCTATGGTTCTTTGTTTAGTTTTGTCTTGTTCACATTGCTATGGTTCTTTGTTTAGTTTTGTCTTGTTCACATAGCTATGGTTCTTTGTTTAGTTTTGTCTTGTTCACATAGCTATGGTTCTTTGTTTAGTTTTGTCTTGCTCACATAGCTATGGTTCTTTGTTTAGTTTTGTCTTGCTCACATAGCTATGGTTCTTTGTTTAGTTTTGTCTTGTTCACATAGCTATGGTTCTTTGTTTAGTTTTGTCTTGTTCACATAGCTATGGTTCTTTGTTTAGTTTTGTCTTGCTCACATAGCTATGGTTCTTTGTTTAGTTTTGTCTTGCTCACATAGCTATGGTTCTTTGTTTAGTTTTGTCTTGTTCACATAGCTATGGTTCTTTGTTTAGTTTTGTCTTGTTCACATAGCTATGGTTCTTTGTTTAGTTTTGTCTTGCTCACATTGCTATGGTTCTTTGTTTAGTTTTATCTTGTTCACATAGCTATGGTTCTTTGTTTGATTTGTCTTGCTCACATAGCATTGTCATTTAACATAGATTGTGAACACAGGTAGGCAGGTGGCTCCTGACAAGCATATGGTGAAAGTTACGATCGCGCTTGAAGGCAACCAAAAGAGGGTCAGGGGAAAGTAGATTGCGAGATAACGGTGAATGATTCTGATCTCCACATAGTGATGAGGGTGATAGCAACTACTACCCTATTGAAGAAGAGGAAGTAATTGCAGCCTGACGGGAGGTGCGGAGAACCCGTTGGAGAGCAGGTAAAAGAACCTATTTGGGATAGAGGTGTCGGCGAGAGAAGTCTAACATTTGGTGCGTTTGATGTAGGAAATCTTCATCATCTCTGCAAAGGCGACGAAGTCTGAGTAATTGGGAAAATGGAAGAGAAATCTTGCTAGATGTCGAGTTGGAAGAGTCGTAGGGGAGGAAACTATGGGAGTAGGTTTATAGAAGACCGAGGTAAGTAGACCATAGACACCCAAGAAAACTGTAATATCTATGAAGGAAAGAGGTGGAAATGTGGGATGGGACTCGGATCGAGGAGTAAATCCTCCATCTACGTGATCGATGAATAGGGAGATCTCATCCTCGGAAAGATCAGTCTGACTTATGCAGTCGTTAATGAACCTACGGTACATAAGGGGAAGAGGGCTCTGGTAGGTGTGGATGATCTGGTGCTCTAGGTAACCCATGAGAAGAGAAGCGTAGCTATGGTCCATTTTGGTGCATATCGTTACACCACTGACCCGGGAGAAGAGGTTGTCATCGAACTCGAAAGAGTTGAGGTGAAGATCTAGTTCCGCTAGATGAAGGAGGAGGTCGGTTGCGATAGATTTGATTGGCTTCTTTTGTCAAGGAAACAATTTGAGAGCTTGAAGGCCATTGGTGTGGGGAATGGAGGGAGGTGTACAGGGAGCAGACATCCATGACAAAGAGGGGGAAGTTTTGGCCAGGAGAAAGGGCGATGGAGGCAAAGGTATTAAGAGCATTGTTGGTGTCTTTAACAAATGAGGGCAGGTTAATGACAATTGGTTGAAAAACACTGTCGAGGAAGTCGGAAATGTGTACCGTGGGACACGAGATACAAGACCTAGAACCTTTACCTTTACGAGATACAAGAGAAAATTGATCATCCAGGAGGGCCGTGTTTGTGTATTTTGGGCAGCACGTAGGAGGAAGTTGTCCCCCCTGGATGTATTCAGAATTGTCGCCGGTACCAAGGAATTACTAGAGACAATGGCACTGTCAGAGACGAGTTTGTAGAATGTGTGGTCTGATAGTTGTCTCTGCCCTTCACGAACATAGAGGTCATTCCCCCATACAGCCACAGAGCCTGGTAGACCCGTTCTTTAGGGCTGAGGATTCGAAATGCAAAGTGTAGGGGGACATAGTGCCTTAATTTCGAGGGAAGTGGTACTAATAAACAGGTCCAAAGCTTGTGACTGGTCAGCGGATGGAGTCCAGTCAGATTTGCGAGAGGAGAAACGGCCGAGTTTGTCATCAGAAAGTTGTGAGGAATAATTGGCCTGAAGATCGGGAAAACATATCGCTGTAGTCGCCTGTAGTACTCGTGTACGTTACGTAGTCGTCTGTAGTACTCACAGTCACATATTTAGGACTATGGATTGTACATCAAGATCTCTTGAGGTTGATTTAGTACCAAAATTTGCAGATAAACGGGCGAAAAACAGAAGCCAAAATATTTTGACACCCCATATGGTGTACGTCACGTAGTTGTCTGTACTACTCGTGTACGTCACGTAGTCGCCTGTAGTACTTATGTACGTCACGTAGTCGCCTGTAGTACTTATGTACGTCACGTAGTCGCCTGTAGTACTTATGTACGTCACGTAGTCGCCTGTAGTACTTATGTACGTCACGTAGTCGTCTGTAGTACTTATGTACCTCACGTAGTCGTCTGTAGTACTTATGTACGTCATGTAGTCATTTGTAGTACTCGTGTACGCCATGTTGTCATTTGTAGTACTCGTGTACATCATGTAGTCATCTATAGTACTCGTGTACATCATGTAGTTATCTATAGTACTCGCATTCATCCATAGTACTCGTATACGTCACGTAATTGTTTGTAGTACTCGTGTACTAGTATTAGTGTTAACTAATTTGAGGCCCTTACTGAGAACTGACCATGCATGGTCGAAAAGAGAAAAATCAGAGGGAATACATACAACAAAGGAGCGGGAGTCTTAGAAGAGGAAGGTTGTGGGCGGAGGTTCCAGATTTTTCATCTGTGCTTAGAGGTCCTAAAGACCTACAACAATTGCTTAATGTGATAAACACAACAAGCAAAAAATATGGACTAGAAATGAATATCAAAAAGACTAAAACTATGATCATAAAAGAAAATTCTCAAGACCTACAATTAAATATCACAGTTGAGGGAATACATCTGGAGACAGTCCAGAGTTACAACTACCTGGGACATACTATAGCCAATGATGGAAAATGCAAAACTGAAATAAACAAAAGAATAGGTATGGCAAAAAGTAATTTAATGCCATGAAAAATATACTAACAACAAAACAAATATCAACAAAGCTGAAACTAAGAATGGCAAAATGTTACATCTTCTCAATATTCCTGTATGGTGCAGAAACATGGACATTAGGCAAGAAAACAGAACAGAAAATTGAAGCCTTTGAAATGTGGATTTATAGAAGAATAGGTAGAATTGGATGGAAACAAAAGATAACAAACGATACAGTTTTAAAACAACTGAAAATAAAAAGAGAACTACTAAATACAATTAAGACAAGACAAATGAAATTTTTGGGGCATGTTAAAAGACACAACAGCCTACTAAAAGTAATATTGGAAGGGAAATACAAGGTAAAAGAGGCAGAGGCAGACCAAGACTAACATGGACGAGTAACATCAAAAGATGGTCAAGTCAATCTATGACAGCCTGCACCATCAAAGCAAGAAACAGAGTAAAATGGCGATCCATGGTAGCCAACCTTCGTTGCGGAGAAGGCACACGATGATGATGATGATGCTTAGAGGACAAAAAAGTCACAACGTAAACATTCAAGTTGTGGATAGTAAACATTCAAGTTGTGGATAGTAAACATTCAAGTTGTGGATAGTAAACATTCAAGTTGTGGATAGTAAACATTCAAGTTGTGGATAGTAAACATTCAAGTTGTGGATAGTAAACATTCAAGTTGTGGATAGTAAACATTCAAGTTGTGGATAGTAAACATTCAAGTTGTGGATAGTATGACGGAAGCCACGGGAAAGTTCGTGGTAAAGAACTGAAATTTGGACAGGTTTTGTTGTCAGGTGTCAAGGTGAAATTCTGAGATTATGTTTTAGTTGTGTTAAATGTCATTTTACTGGTCATATAGGTCTTCTGTCTCATGAATGTTCACTTTAGCTTGATGGGGGCCAATAGCATAATACAAAAATATTGCACAAAAACCATAAACAAGTTGAATTGGATACGAATATAACATATACAGAGTTCATGACCATAAATTTGGGAAAACCAACATCTGTAGAAATAGTAAACTATAAGCTCTCAGCACGATTATTTTCACATACATCGGAAGAACAGTAAAACCATATTGTGCAGTTAGTGAAGATATCAACAGAAGGTGAAATAATGCCAGAAATGATTTGTCCAATGTAGGCAGTGTTTGAAGATCCATCCAAAACAACAAAGAAAAGACATTAAATACATTGATTTATAGTTCTTTATTATCTTTAATTTGACACATAACAAACACCTCAACCAAAACATTGTTCTTAAATTATAATTCCTTTATTTGTGCTCTTTCTTCATACTGAGCATACAAAAGTCATATAACTTTTAACACAAAAATACAAGGCTTGTATTATACAATAGGTGACATTCTCAACCCATGAACATTGGAACAATCTTGCCAAAACTTCAGAAAGAACACAAATAATAACTGATATGTGCCTCTCCATTTTTAATCTAAGTTCACTATTTTCAAATTAATCCTCTGAGTTTGCTCTGCAACAACCTCTAGTGGATTTCAAAGATACATTTGATTAGACAGTTATCATTACAGACTTTTAGTCACTGCTTTGAAAGGTTCAGAAGCAATGACTCTGGCTTGAATGGATGACATATATAAAGCCTAAAATAAAAATAAAAAACTATTCAAGTCATGCAGAGGTTTATCACATTGAAAGAGCTGATAAGGTGGTGTCAGGTGTAATGTGCAAACAGCCAGCAAGCTACTGAAATCATCAGTATTTATACACATCATCTTTGGAAAATGAATAAACACCTATGGATTAGCCTGAAGTGCTGTAATATATATTCCAACAACAATGAATGTTTATTTTCTTGACATTAATTCAACCACTGTTGAGACACGAGTAGGCAATCATGCCACTTTCAGCAACGCATATGTACCATGTGGTAAACTATCCAAGTGTTCTTTTGTCTCTTTCATTTCTACATTTCTTGTCATGAGCATGAAGAAAGGACCTTTGGGAAAGGCAGTGAAGTGAGGAACGAAAGACAACAATTATTTTTTTATTATCTATCTATTGACCTTTCAAGCCATAGCCGGCCCATAGGGCGTAGACCAAGATACTCCTTCTCTTATCTGAATTTTTGTTCTAGCAGTTTTCAATTCTTTTAAAGATATTTTATCAAATCTCGCCATTTGTCTCTGTTCTGTGCAAGCAGATCTATCTCATTGAGGGAGCCGAATTTTTTTTTTTTTTTTTTTTTAAATTAAGTTTATCATTTTAATTTTCTACCAAAATTATAAAATTAACTGTTGACCAGTTTCCTTTGGAATATGTCGAATATGATATTATAGTTGCCCATGGTAGACATGGCATAGAGTGATCAATGATTAAGGAAATCAACCTCATTGCACTTACAGCAGACATATAGGTACTCAGTCCTTCTAAACAGATAATGCAAGTTAAGTTTCTTGATAATTTTAACAGCCTACTTGGTACACAAGACACACTCCTATCAGTTGTTGCATCATATTTGTATATAGCTTGACTCATGATTCTTTAAATCCCATAAAAACATACTCATCACATTAACTATGGGTGTCATCAATGCATGTCAGCTACTTCATTGCAGCGAAGCACCATTTTTCTTAACACATTCCGTATCACAAATTATAGCTTTAGTAACCGACATGAGATACCTATGAGTTCATTTTTGCAGCTTTTAATTTATTGACATTTCCACAAAATCCTTGTTATTATCTTATTGAACCTCTTTTCTGACTTTGTGAGCAAATTGTCAGAACAAACTTGATGTTTTATATGATGATTTTCTTCATGTTATTTCAAATTTGTAAAAAAAAAAAAAATGAAGAATGGTGTGATCACAGTGTGTTAAACCTGTTGGTAGTGAATGTGTTAAGCTTTACCATGGAATTAGATATCACACTGTTACTCTAATTCTTTACCTTGGAATTAGATATCACACTATTGCTCTAATTCTTTACCATGGAATTAGATATCACACTATTGCTCTAATTCTTTACCACGGAATTAGATATCACACTATTGCTCTAATTCTTTACCACGGAATTAGATATCACACTATTGCTCTAATTCTTTACCACAGAATTAGATATCACACTATTGCTCTAATTCTTTACCACGGAATTAGATATCACACTATTACTCTAATTCTTTACCACGGAATTAGATATCACACTATTACTCTAATTCTTTACCATGGAATTAGGTATCACATAATTACTTTAATTCTTTATCCATTTAATATTTTATATTTTGAACTTTGACATTTTTTGAAGTTAGAGTCAGTCACAATATGAGGCATACTTTATTCAACCTCATATTAGTAGATAAGAATATCCAGCAACGTAAAATCTATCTGACTCCACAAATAACCATCACTGACCACTTGAAAGCCATAACACAGGCAAACCTGTAGCCATAACACGGCTGGGCACTGCGAGACATACTTAGGAAGGGATCTGAGCACCTATGGACATGTTTGTAGTGCAATGATAATGACCTGCAAATAACTCAATAACACAGGCTGGACACTGTGAGACATGCTTAGGAAGGAATCTGAGCACTTATAGACATGTTCGGAGTGCAATAGCGATGATCCGCAAATAACTCAATAACACAGGCTGGACACTGCAAGACATGCTTAGTAAGGGATCTGAGCACCTATGGACATGTTCGGAGTGCAATGATGATGACCCGCAAATAACTCAATAACACAGGCTGGACACTGCGAGACATGCTTAATAAGGGATCTGAGCACCTATGGACATGTTCGGAGTGCAATGATTATGACCCGCAAATAACTCAATAACACAGGCAAACCTGTAGCACCAGAACTATAAGAGGAATACTTCTGATAACAAAATAATCTCAAACTGCATTGTCTTCTGCATGACTTACAGCAATTATGTCTGATTATATGTGTTGCTGATAACATATTTATAATTATAAAGAATGTAAACATAAAAGGACAAAATACATGTGAAATACAGTTTTTCACTTCTTAGAAACGTTAAAATTAATTATGAAACAAATAAATGCAATTTATTAAATCAAGACATCAATAATAAAGTGCAAAACAATTAATTATGTAGCATGTGGCAAAGTATTTGAAAATTTCTTGCAATAAGTTCGTTTGTTTTTGTTCTGTTGAAATATTTGTGTAGCTCAATGGATTCTCTATCTGTTCTGACTCTATTGGATGTTCTACAGACTTGCACAATTATCTGTAGCATCTTTCGGTCTTGATCTTGGTACTTTTTTAGAGGTTTTTACTTATCTGTAGCATCTTTAAATCTTGGTACTTTTATAGATTTTTGCATTTATTTGTAGCATCTTTAAATCTTGGTACTTTTATAGATTTTTGCATTTATTTGTAGCATCTTTCAATCTTGGTACTTTTATAGATTTTTGCACTTTTCTGTAGCATCTTTCAATCTTAGTACTTTTATAGATGTCGGTACTTATTTGTAAGATCTTTCAATCTTGGTCTTGGTATTTTTATAGATGTTTGTGCTTAACTGTAGCATCTTTCAATCTTGGTCCTAGTACTTTTATAAGATGTTTGTGCTTAATTGTAGTATCTTTTAATCTTGGTACTTTTATAGATGTTTGTACTGATCTGTAGCACCTTTCAGTCTTGATCTTGGTACTTTTATAGATGTTTGTACTTTATCTGTAGCATTATTAAATCTTGGTACTTTTATAAATGTTTGTACTTATCTGTAGCATCTTTCAATCTTGGTCTTGGTACTTTTATAGATGTTTGTAGATATATATGTAGCAATTTTCATTCTTGGTACTTTTATAGATGTTTGTACTTATCTGTAGCATCCAATAACAATGATCTCGTGGCTGGTTCATGAGCATTATGTCCAGCATCTGGAGTGATGTAAAATTCTGCCTCAGGCCACCTCTGAAACAAAACAAAACAAAACATTATTCTAAAAGCTACTCTGATACTATTAGTGCACTGGAAGTAAAGATGTCTGATTCTAGTTGATGTTAGAAAATCCATATACAAAATATTGCATTAAAATAATATGTTCTACAAATAATAAAACATTCAAAATAAAAGAAAATATAGTTATACACCATGAAGAATTATGGGCTTTAGGGAGTAAAGAATATATACACTGTCAAAGATAGTTTAAATATTTGATAAATTTAGTTTTCAAAATTCAGAATTTATTCACATTTGGGACACAGAATTGATTGCAAGCACATTTCTCTATAGATTAAGAAACTAAATATCTACTTTACAGTACAATTACAACTTATTAATATGTTATTAATGATGACAGGAAAATTATTATTATTTTTGTGTGTGTGAAAGAAACTCTATCACATTAAATCAAATCAAATTAATAAGAAAGGTGATACGCTGTGGAATAGGAAACAAAGAGGGATTTTTTAATAAAGCCTTGTTTATGCAACAAAAGATTAACACACATTGAAATTAATGGTTTGAT
The DNA here is from genome assembly GCA_032433765.1 of Megaustenia siamemsis. Lineage (NCBI taxonomy): Eukaryota > Metazoa > Mollusca > Gastropoda > Stylommatophora > Ariophantidae > Megaustenia > Megaustenia siamemsis. Next base: position 183,464,032 of record JAVIAB010000092.1, read on the forward strand.
AGTTGATGAAACAGAAAGTAATATTGATAGTTGACGAAACAAAAAGCAATATTCATAAAAACACATCTAATCATTTATTACTCTTACCTTATGTAGCTGCCAGGCCGTATCCAAAGGACAAACAACATCATAGCGACCTTCAACAATAGTGCCAGGGATGTGTCTTATTTTATCAACCTCATCAAGGAGCTGATTAGATGTTTTGAAGAAGCCTCCATTAACAAAGTAATGGCTGAAAAATGAATTCAACAATAATGAAGTCATCATCAAAAAGCTGATTAATTGTTTGAAAATTAAGCAAAGAATAAAATAGTGAAATATTAACTAACAGTAACAATGATCATAAGAGAACTTTATCAACCAAAACTGGAGTCGTCAGTTGCCTGATGCTGCAGAATTCTGTGGAGGGGATCTGAGCACCTATAGACATGTTCGAAGAGCAGGGATGATAATTCACAAATAACTTAATAACTATGAACTACAAATTTAAATTACCATTCTATCCGAGCAAACTGCTGGGCCCACAATCTGTCATTTTCAGCCCTTTTAACCTTTGTATGATTAATGTAAAGATGAGATGTTGCCATCTCCCATGTACTCCAGTGCTTGGCAGCCTCAATCCTTACTTCCTCATTGTCTGACGTCAGTCGACGGTAGTAAGCATCCATTAATGACCCACGTTCAACCTGGTTAAAAATAAAAATTATGTTCTAAATCTTGAAATAAATAAATAACTTGTAGCCATGACAAGATTGGACATAAACTCACTAAAATGTGCCTCTGAGAGATTCTACTTCTAGCATTGCTATATTTTAATGTAAATAAATTTATAATTCATTTAAAAATGAAAGATTAGGAGGAAAGCTAACATGACTTTATTACAGAGCTTTATTTCTGCTTCAAAAATTATGTAAATATCTATCTATCTTTTGTTCGCCTGAAATATTGTCTACTATATCTGCAATGTTGTTCCCTGTTGAATGTTACTGTCTTTTGTAATTCTTGCAGTGGCCTATATAGTTTTGTCTGTAGTGTTGTATCTATGGGCCAGTGGTTTTTCCTCAGTCTACTATATTCAGTACAGTCTTGAAGTATGTGTTCAGCAGTCTGGCATGCCTGTCCACATGTACATGTAGTTGAGGTGCAGATCTTGAATTTTGTATACATGTGACTGAGGAGACGATTGTGTCCTGTTCTGAGGCGTATAATAATAACTTGTTCATATCTATTCATATTATGAAAGGCATCCTGATTTGGAGCTTGTGGTCCTCTGATTATTTGATTATTTGTTTCTTCTGATTGTATGTAACGGATGTATCTGAGAATGGTCCTTGTTTGGCTTCGGTAGCGGTAGTAAGTAGCTGTGTAGCCACTCCTCCTTAATCTGGCCACTCCGAATACTGGCATTAAACTCATTGGCCAGTGTTGTCAAGTCGTCATCAGCTAAATCGCCTATGTCATCATACCGAACACCATCTGGACCAGGAGCAGTGTTGTGTGACCTTTTAAGTGTCGCGCGAATGGTATCGGTTGTGATTGTGAGATCTTCTTCCAGCCCTACATCCTTACACAAATTTGACAAAGATCCCCGTATCCTCATTCTTACAGCCTCATTTCTTTGGTCCGTCTGCTCAATGTAGCGGGCAAGCAGGGCCTTCCCTTTGCTCTCATCAGATTTGTGCCATATCTGGTCTGTGCTCTGAAAGTCTGGTATACCTCTGTGTCGTGGTGTGCCATTCATGCACTGATGAAGGTGCCAGAATGTTGCTAGCGATTTTTCTGAGCACACTTTTCTACAGAAGTCATCCCATTTGGCATCCTTAGCCTGCTTAGCGCATAGTTTAAAGTGCATCATTTTTTGGTCGACCTCTACTTTCAGACGCTTCAAGAGCTCAGGTTGTGTTCTACCATACCTTCTGGCTTTCTGCCATGTCTTGACCGTTTGTCTCTTGCTCCGCCAAGCTTCCTCGACATCTACGTTCCACCAGGGTGGCTGCGTCCATCTCTCCTGCCTCCTACGAGGGGCTCTCTGTTTTCTATGTCTGATTTTGCTAATGACGTCCTGGTCTGTTTCTCAGATTCATTCTCAGATCAGTGCCTACAGAATCATCACAATGCAGAACACTGTGGGCAAGCTGCTGGAGAAAATAGTTGCCCGTGTCCTCACGTGTCGCCTTGAACAGAAACGCGTATTCCCATCCACACTCGGAGGTTATAGATATAACAAAGAGACATGGCTCAATGCGGCAGTATTTGCATATGACGTCTTCGAAGGCTTCCACAGACGAGAGGAGACATGTGCTGCTGCTATAGATCTGGAGGATGCATACAACAGGGTACCATTTGAATATCTCATGCATATGCTTCTCAAACTGGCGGTGAACCCCTTCCTCATAAGATGGATCGCCGCGGCACTGTTTCAGAGGAAGGTGATACTCAGATGTGGAAGTTGGTCTTCCGAGCCAACATCCATTTGTCCTGGGCTGCCACAAGGCTCACCATTGTCACCAGTTCTATTTAATGTGTACACAATAACGATCACGTCCCAACAGCTGGATGGGAGGGGAAGAACTATGACTTTTGCTGATGATATTCTGGTATATCGACAGGGAAGAGACAGACGGGGAATCGCCTCCACAATGCAAGACGAACTCGATCGCATTTCTTCCTGGTGTGGGGTTTCAGGTGCCTTGGTTAATCCTAATAAAGCATCAGTTTCATGGTTCTCCCTTAACAATCATATCGTTAATACGACCACACCGGTAGTACGAATGGGAGCTGATGAGGTGACCAGGGACAAGTTGATGACATACCTCGGAGTTAAGTTTGATCGCAGCCTGTGTTTTCGGGACCACGTCGACCATGTGATAACAAAATCCCGCAAAGGATTAGCCGCCTTGAAGGTCATGGCAGCTGCCAACATCGAGCAGAGGCTACTTACTCTTCTGTTCCAGGGATTAGTCCTCGCACCAATCGAGTATGCCCTGGCCATTCTTACTGTTAGTACGACTCAAATTGATAGGCTGGAGAAAATACAAAATGAAGCCATGCGCATTATCCTGGGATGTACGAGGGACACTCCCTGTGTGGCAATGAGGTATCTTCTTGACTTTCCAACCATGGATGACAGAATCAAGATCTGGAGAGCACGAGCATACCTGAAGATTAGTACAGATACAGAGCATCCATTGCACCACGTGCTCAACACAGAGAAAGGCACCAGGCTAAAAAGAGGCAAATCATGGGTGGGCCGAGCAGAAGATGTCATCAAACAGGTCTGTGGGCTTACCAATCTCAGCGTTGGTGAGGAGTGGATACCGGTGCCTACGACATTCAAGGGGACTTTCTCATGTATTGTCACACTCGACAGGAAAAGTAGGGAACAGAACCCGGTCGTGGTTAATGCTGAGGTCAACGGTCTCATCTGCGATAACACCGATGAGAAAGATGCAGTCATCTATACAGACGGATCTGTAAGACGACACGAAAGAAGTGCATGGGCATTTACAGCACGTTCGGCAGGCAGAATGGCCAAGGAAGACAGTGGTGCATACGCCATGACCACGAGTAGCATGACAATGGAGGTGATGGCAGTGACCAAGGCATTCAAATGGTTAGAGTCACAAGACTACATCCACGCATGTATACTGAGTGATTCGATGAGCATGATAAAAAAGTGGAGGCGGGCTTTGTACGCATGCAATGGGTAGAGTCGTTGCAGAAATCCAAAATACGTAAGGTCACCTTTGTCTATGTCCCTGGACATGCGGGAGTGCGGGGAAATGAGAGAGCGGACAGGTTGGCTAGCTGCGCTGTCGTTGAGGACGGGCAACCGATGGATCGGGCGGACATCATCAATGCACTCCGAGATGTGGGAAGAGCACGGGACTTCGACAAACACAGATCAACGTCGCTTCTTCGGATGATGGAAATGGGAGTTAAGATGGGCACAGCCAGAAATGAGAAACTTGGTGGCCGTGTAAGAAGACTTATCAACCAACATAGAACTGGAGTCGTCAGTCGCTGGACACTGAGGAATTGCTGAGGAGGGGATCTGAGCACCTATGGACATGTTCGGAGTGCAATGATGATGACCCGCATATAACTCAATAACTCAATAACGGATGTATCTAGTTGTGTGCCTGTTGCACCTTCCTTTGCCGGCTGATCTGCTTTCTTGTTTCCTGGTATTCCACAGTGAGATGGGATCCACTGCAGGGTAACCCTGTGGTGCTTGCAAAGTTCAGTCAATAAGATCTGCAGATGTGGCAATTTTCTGGATTTTAGTGCCTGGAGTACTGATCTTGCATCTGTCAAAAACACTACAGGCTGTGGGCTAAGATTACTGTTCAGCAGTTTTTCTATTGCCAACTTTATTGCTTGTATTTCTGCATCATAATTGTGACAATATTTCCCTGTTGCTATTTTATTCATATGCCTAGTGTACTTTATATAGTACATTTTGGTACTCTATGTATCTCTCTGTTCTGGTATGGGCAGTAGGGGGTTAACAACTTAGTATGTCTGGTGTTTGTATACAAATTCGCTTGGCTTGGTGGATAAAACAGCTTCTCTTAAGCCGTCCCAATGCAAAGTTTTGGAATCGGTCCTTCATTGGATGTCTCGACATGCATGACAATTTTCCCCATCAAGGCCAGCTCCTTGTCGTGGGGATAGGGCTTAACTCTTTCAGGTCCAGCGCCGAGTCCTCGGCGTTATCCTTTTGGACAACACCGATATGTCGGATATTTTGCATATAGCTGAATATTTGTTTCGTTTTCACCGAATTTCGTTTTTGTTTCAACCAATACTTGATTTCCGGTCGTGAGAGTTATTTTCCTTGATCTTTCCGTTTAAAACGGCATGGGTTGACGTTTGTATCTTTAAAAAAAATATCCAAAATAAATTCTGGATGTAGGTTAGATCTTCCAGAAAATGCTTCACCTTCCAAGTATTTTCTGAGCCTGTTGACTGACACAATTGTTGATAGTCTGATTCAAAATATCAACAATTATGCTCAGCAAAAAATGGAATTGAGTACTCCTGTACGCAGGTATTCAAGTTTTGCTAAATGGACACTGTTGGACCGTAATACTTTTTTTCAGTTTCTGGCAGTCCTGATTGCCATGGGAATGAATGCAAAAAATTCTATGAAGGATTACTGGTCCATTCAATCATTTAAAAGTAGTCCTTGGTTTAGGTGCATGTTTAGTCGGACAAGATTTTTACTAATTTATCAATCTATGCTTCATGCGGCTGGTCCCTGATGCGGCTGGAAAATGTAAAATTGAGCCGTTCATCAATTCATTGATCGAAAAATTTCAAGAAGCGTTTTATCCGTTTGAAAATATCTGCATCGATGAGATGGTTATAGGCTACAAGGGAAGATTTAAGTACAAGCAGTACAATGCCAGTAAGCCAAAAAAATATCATATCAAATCATACGGACTTTGCGACTCAATCACCGTTTACGTTTTCAACCTCCTGGTATATTTTGGTACGGACACAGCTTACAGGCCTGAAACAGATCCACATTCATCACATGCTGTCAAAGTTTTCGACAAGTTACTGGAAGGCATCACAGATCATCATCATTTGTTTGCTGGCCGGTATTATACTTCCCTGCCACTTGTTCAATTTCTGCGGCAGAAAAATCACAACTACACTGGAATGCTAAATTTCAACAGACGCGGGTTTCCAGCAGAAGTCAAAATAAAAAAATGTCAGTGAATGAGGCAAATTGGTTCATCAATTATGAGGAGCAAGTTATGTGTGTCAGCTGGAGGGATAAAAAATCCAAAAAGCCCTGCCAATTGGTGACAACACATGGAAGTGTCACATATGAGGTCAGAAATGAAGGTAGGAGTCAAGTCAGGAAGCCATCACACATCCATAGCTACAACCACTCAATGAATGGATGTGACAGAGTAGACCAGATGATCTCATATTATGGGAACCACACAAGGAAGACAGTCAAGTGGTGGAAGAAAATATTTATGTGGATAATTGAGATCACACAACTCAATGCTCATATTTTATATAACTTGAGCCGCCCTAACACCGAAAAGCCTATGCCTTTTGCAGATTTCAAGGAGCTGCTTATTTATGATTTGTGTAGCATAGTAGGAGCAGAGACACCTATTCCTAACAACCTTCTTCAAGTTGATTTATCCAAGCCGGGGAAAAAATGGAACATGAAGCCGCAGAGATATCAGGGTGCCATCCATCTCATTGATTTTGATGGGAAAGACCTGCAGTGTGTTCATTGTTCGGAGCAGCGGAAAGTAAGAAAACGAAGCAGCTATTATTGTACAGGTTGTCCGGATAAGCCACATCTGTGCGCTAAAACATGCTTTAGGGAATATCACACACAATAAGTACATATGTGTCAATAAAAATAATAAACTTGACTTGTAAATAATATTGTTGTGATTTAAAAAAATTTGAAAATTTTTTATTCTGGGATCATTTATAAAAATGTGCATAATTTTGTTATTTGTGGACATAAATTCATCAAATAAACTGTATTTTTGAGGAATTTGGATTATGTTGTGTAATATTTCAAGACAAATGGATAGCAACACATATTTGGATGGAAATTGGTAAGTGAAATATAATATTTTAAATTTAAAATTATCTACCATGAATATTTAAAAAAAAAAAATATAACTATTCCTTTAAATTTTGACATATCAGAAATATATTGCTATTTTCATTTTCTGTATCCATTTCCCTTTCCAGTGATATATAACACATGCCACATTTATCTTAATTATTATGTGAAGTAGTCAAATGAAAAAGGTATATGGTAAAATTTCTGAAAACAGGAAAAAAAGTCGAGTTTTCTGGTCCAAATCTGAAAATTCCTGTTTCCTGTTCTGGTCCTGAAAGAGTTAACAGTCACCAGGGACTGAAAACCAAGACTGGCCAGGCCATCCTACACCCGAGCAAGACCACAATCTGCTCTAGCAAGTTTAAGTGCTGAAGTTGGAGGCAACCAGGCAATAGGTGCACCTCAGCAATCAGTATGTCATGCAATTATGCCAATGGGAAGTATGTCTATGAAAGTATAGAAGAAGATTAAATATATGGATATATGATGTTAGTGACCATATTTTTTTCTATAACCAAAGCCACATATTTATGTGATATGGTCAATAAAAGCTGTAAAATGTATTAAATGTCTTAGTTGTGGACAATTAATGATTTCCTTCAAGTGTGCACCCCATCGAGATTTGATGTTAATATGATTCAATATTTGTTCATAACATGTGCCCCACTAAATGAAAACATGTTTTTTCAACATATTTTGTACATTCTAAAGAGTTTTACTCTTTCCAGTTCTTTCTTCTATCTACCTTCATTGTCAGGTTATCTATGTTAAGTTCTTCCATATCTCCACAAAGAGTTTTCTACTGAACTGTCTAATTCCCTGCATGTTGCTTTTGCAACATCATTCCCCGGATCTGCCCCATTAATCAGAGATGTTTTTCCTTCTTAATTCTCATGGATTTTTCTTATATTTGAATATAGTGAAACTAATGCTTTTGATTTGTTTGATAAATTGTCAGTCGTAGTATCATCAGGGTTTTCACATTGAGATGGAATCATTGAGATTGAATCATTTGAAATGCATGTCAGCAGTTTTTAGATTTCTAATAAATATTATGCATTATTTAATCAATCTAACGTGAGCACTCATCTTTGTTGAGTAGTTAACCGTTACCTGTTGGGTGCTGGATATTACTCTTGTTGAGTACTGATGCTCAAAGTCTACCACTATAGATCTCTCATTCTTTATAACCCTGGTTTACAGCATAACCTTTCATCTTAACACATTGGATACCAAATCAATCTTTGTTTTCTAATCTTACCCTTTTAGTTCATGTTTTCAATTCACCAAATCTCATGTAAGCTACCATTACATTTATTCTCTTTCGGGTTATTTTTCCATGATTATCTCATGTTCTTTCATAATCCTTTCTCTCAAGTACTCAATCTTATCTACTTGTCTCCGTCTCTTGAATATTTCATTGCTTATGTCCCCTTTTATTTGTCCTTATCTGTCTCTTTCATGTTCTTCGTATCTGTCATTTATGACCCCTTTCTCCTTGTCCTTCCTTGTTACAAATTGTCATCTTGCTTGAATATATGTAGATATTCAGTCCTGTATTACAGGCAGAGCAACTTTTACCTACATCTTTAGCTAAGTCATAACCAACAAGTCAGCAGTGTCTTATAAAACAAATACAAAGTCCCTTCACACTACATGGTTTGTAAACATCTTCACAATTTATGCTATATCTCATCAGCATCATTCATATCTGCTTAAAATGTTCTCTACATTGTTGTCCTTATTTCTTTAATCATCCCTTTAGAGCCTATTGCATGACAATTCTTGTAATTTTTATGGATCTTTTTTTTTTAGTACATGAACTTGTCGATATCAGAGACAGAAAAGCAACCATAAAAAATGAAATAGTTCTGTCTAAAGTCCTCTTGAAGGAGGAAACAAAGAATATTTCATTTAATTATCTGGAAACTTACATGACCTTACAGAATTGTAACATCCTGAAAACAGCATACACAAGAAAAAAGGTCCAACGTCCAGAAAACAACATGACACAAGATATATGGTCCAACATCCAGAAAACAACATGACACAAGATATAAGGTCCAACATCCAGAAAACAACATGACACAAGATATAAGGTCCAACATCCAGAAAACAACAAGACACAAGATATAAGGTCCAACATCCAGAAAACAACATGATACAAGATATATGGTCCAACGTCCAGAAAACAACATGACACAAAATATATGGTCCAACATCCAGAAAACAACATGACACAAGATATAAGGTCCAACATCCAGAAAACAGCATGACACAAGATATATGGTCCAACATCCAGAAAACAACATGACACAAGATATATGGTCCAACATCCAGAAAACAGTATGACACAAGATATATGGTCCAACATCCAGAAAACAATATGACACAAGATATATGGTCCAACATCCAGAAAACAGCATGACACAAGATATATGGTCCAACATCCAGAAAACAATATGACACAAGATATATGGTCCAACATCCAGAAACAACATGACACAAGATATATGGTCCAACATCCAGAAAACAACATGACACAAGATATATGGTCCAACATCCAGAAAACAATATGACACAAGATATATGGTCCAACATCCAGAAAACAATATGACACAAGATATATGGTCCAACATCCAGAAAACAATATGACACAAGATATATGGTCCAACATCCAGAAAACAATATGACACAAGATATATGGTCCAACATCCAGAAAACAATATGACACAAGATATATGGTCCATCATCCAGAAAACAACATGACACAAGATATATGGTCCAACATCCAGAAAACAATATGACACAAGATATATGGTCCAACATCCAGAAAACAATATGACACAAGATATATGGTCCAACATCCAGAAAACAATATGACACAAGATATATGGTCCAACATCCAGAAAACAATATGACACAAGATATATGGTCCAACATCCAGAAAACAACATGACACAAGATATATGGTCCAACATCCAGAAAACAATATGACACAAGATATATGGTCCAACATCCAGAAAACAATATGACACAAGATATATGGTCCAACATCCAGAAAACAATATGACACAAGATATATGGTCCAACATCCAGAAAACAATATGACACAAGATATAAGGTCCAATAAGTGCTTACCTCAGGAATGAATTAATGTAGTCTTCCCAATAGTCAGGAAACAACATTTCTGCTCCTTTTCCCTCGTAGAACCACTCAAGTTCTTTTCTATTTAAATAAACAAAGTGTTTTAGGCAAATATTCCTTCAATAATTTGATTCTTCTAACATTTTCTTTATTCATCATAAACAGTATTAAATTGTACCACTAGATATGATTAACTCTTTCTGGGTTTGATTTTTAAAGGTTAACATTAATTTTCGAACAATCAATTTCAAGGAAAAGAGGCCAACCCAGAGAGAAATTTGATCAGAGAGGCAAGAGCAGCAGGAATTAGCTCCCTCAATGCGATAGAGTTGCTTGCACAGAACAGAGACAAATGGTGAGATTTGATAAAATATTTGTACAAGGATTGAAAACTGCTAGAATAAAGAACTTAGATAAGAGAAAGAGTATCTGGATCTATGCCCTATGGGCCGGCTATGGCTCGAAAGGTCAATAGATTGATAGAATCAATTTTCACTCTGCCTTCCTCTATCTCTCATGCCATCTATTTTCCCTTTTGTTACTAAGCTTTCCAGCTCACCTGTTCTCCATACATGCCCTAAAATTTTGATTGCTTTTTTTCTAATTTGTTTTACAATCATTCTCATAATGGATCATGAATATACATTGTTGAAGAGAGGAGCTGTAGCACAGTGCATAAGATTGATGGAGGATTATTATATCAGATGCTCCTTAGCATAACCATGATCACCATAGAAACAAATATGAGGGAGTTTTGAAGTATTAATGACCTTATATTACTAGGCTTCAAATGATAGGAGAATCATGTGATCAGTTATCATAATTAATGTTGTACCTACTGAATTTCAGCTGGTCAAGTGTTCAGTTCCAGCTGTGATGTGTGTAGAATGTGTGTTCTAGTTGCTGCTGAAACACAACCAAACAATCTAACCAGCTACAGTAATGCCTAGTTCTAAAAATCAAATACTTTCTTATTTAAATAAAGAGCTAAATTTGTCAAAAATCCCTTCATTTTCAAATACCTGCGCAGTGTAAAGATTCCTCTGAGAACAAGGGCCTTTACTCTGTTAGGATGGCTTTCAGCATAGGTCAGTGAGAGTGCTGAACCCCAGCTTCCTCCAAACACTACCCATTTCTCTATTCCCAGGTGTTTCCTTAATGTTTCAATGTCTTCTACACAGTCCCAAGTTGTATTTTCCTAAAAATGCAAGAAAAAAGACAATTTGTTTCATTAAAAAAATGTGGTGACTGAGGATAGGCATTTTAACCACTCAGATGACACCACTTGTAATGAATAAAAAATGTCAATTAATTATACATGAACAACTGTTTTACAAGGGTCATAATATACATAACAAAGCACAGGATCATGACACATTCATAAAACAACTGTTTAAAATAAATCATATTAAAATCATGTTATTGATCTATCTATCTATTGACCTTTCGAGCCGTAACCGGCCCATAGGGCGTAGACCAAGATACACCTTCTCCTATATGAATTTTTGTTCTAGCAGTTTTCTTTTAAAGATATTTTATCAAATCTCGCCATCTGTCTCTGTTCTGTGCAAGCAGTTCTATCTCATTGATGGAGCCGATTCCTGCTGCTCTGTTATTGATAATGACAAAAAAACATAAAAACATTTACTTCCTGCCAATATGGCAGATAGGTGACAGGAACCATTAAGGCTCAGTTTGAAAAGTGTTCTTTGTTGCAGTTTCTTCATATTCCAAGTTTGGCTTGCTGCTGGAGCTACTGAGTTTAGTGCTCTGTGCATTTCATGAGCTGTGTATTTCATCTGGATTGTATTTCGATATTCTGATTGTTTACTATGAATTATGATATCCTATGACAAAGGACAGTTTGGCTGTGTTCACTTTTGGTGCATTACACCTTATGTCTTTTGGGAGTGTTGTAACTGCTATGATGGGGACTGCAGCTGCTTTTATTTGTTTGGATCCTTCAATGCGATGAGATGTTAATTCTGATGATTCCACTGGCGATTGAGCAATTATGGATTTTAATTCGTTTGCAATGATACCGGGGTGTTTGACTAACTACAACTACTCCTAAATCAAGTACAAAATTTAAAATTGTCTTTGCAAAACTTGATTCCCCAGATTATAAAGTAAAACAAGAGAGTAATATAAGCTAAATAGATCCACTACCATGGGATTTATATCACAGTAGCCAGGCCGTTTTTCTTCAATAAAAAAAATATTGAAAATAATGATGAGAAAATAAAAGACAAGAATTATGGAAATGTACCAGTCAAATACCAGTGGATAAAGAGATACAGCAAAGACAATGGCGCTGGGTAGGACACATACTACGGAAGCCAACTGAGAGTATTACACAACAGGCCCTTTTTTGGAATCCCTAGGGGAAAAGACAAAGAGGAAGACCAAGGAATTCTTAGAGAAGACAGATAGAAGCAGAGATGAAGATGATGGGGAAGACATGGAATGATCTTAAAAGAATGGCAAAAAACAGAACAACTTGGAAAGTGTTTGTTGAAGACCTATGCTCCACTAGGAGCTAAAAAGGTAGAAGAAGAAGAAGAAAAGACAAGTGATGTATAACACACTATTTGTTCTGACAATTTGCTAAGAAAGTAATAAAAAGATTAAACAAGATAATAACAAGGTTTTAGCAAAAATACATACGGAATTGTCATTAACAATATGCCTGTAATAAACTGCAAAGTTGCGACTCCTAGGTTTCTCACACCAGTTACTGCGATTTGCAGCTCATGGTACTAAATGTGTTAAAAGTAGAATGGACACTTTTAATGCAGTCTAATAAATTCACACATAAGATGAAGCCATATGTCTGTTAACAACCTAATTAAAAGTCTGTGCATCAACAGCAGCTACACAGTCAGAACAACAGCAGGTTACATAGACCACTTCGAAGTTAGATCAGGAGTAAGACAGGGGTGGTATTATACTGTTTAATACAAACATGGATGATTTATGCAGGTTAGACAACCCATCAGAGACCGAGGAGATCAACAAGCTTCTATTTGCAGACGATCAGGCACTAATACATGAAACAATAGAAGACCTACAAGAACACTTACATAGACTCAATAGCACAGGCACAAAATACAACATGAAAATCAACATCAACAAAACAGAATTCATGAATATTTTAAAAGAAAACAGAACATCAACATAACTATAGAAGGCAGACAACTAAAACAAGTAGAGGAATTTAAATACCTAGGAAGTCTAATGACAAAGGACAATTCAACAAACTGCAGAAATAGACTCAAGATGCAACAAAGCTAGTCAAATCATTGGACAACTATTGCCGCAGCTATTCGACAAGTAAATAACTCAAGAGGCAAAACAGGCACTCTATAATACAATCTTCATCCCAATGTTGTGCTACCAATGCCATATTTGGACCCTAGATGCAAGAATAATAAGAAAAATAACCTCTACAGAGATGAAATGTGTTAGATGAATAAGAGGAAACAGCCTGAGAGATAGGATCAGAAATGAAGAACTGAGAAAAAAGCTAGAAATAACCTCCGTCACATAATATATAAATAAACAACAGATAAAATGGTCTGGCCACATGACAGGTCAGAAAGATCAAAATACAATACAACGAGCCTTCAATAAACATTGCGAGAACACCTGACCCAAGGGCTGACCATGAAAAAGATGGATTGATGGAATATTAAAAACACTATGAAACAGCAGCAGCAGAGGCGAACAGTAGAGCAAAAAATCACAAACTATATCTCCCCTCAACGCTGAAAGACAAATGAGGAAGGAAAGATGAAAAGAAGAAGATATTTCTGTTGCACAAAAGAGTTTTTACAAAAATAACTATTCTACATAACAAAACAATGCCACTGATGTATGTGAAGCAGGCTGATACTGAGTTACAATCAAGCCTGCAGTATTAGATCAACTCATTTTAGTGCTCTGTGATTTTTTTCAAGCACGGTGTCCATTGTGGTGTCTGATATTTTATTAATCCATCCCTTTCCTGGAGTGCCTTTTCTCCCTTTTTCTGAGCGCTAATGTTCACCAAAAGATGGTGTCTAGTGAAGGTCATGTTATGTGTTCATATAATTGGATTTTTTTTTTAATTATCAAGCCCTAGTTTTCATAATTTTGCTGCTCCATTTCATCAAATTTGGTAAATTTGCAACATATTTTCATCTCTAACAATTAAGGATTGCAGACATTCAGTATGTTATTATAATTACCTTTAACTCGGCAGCAGGTGTGGATTTCCCACTACCTCTTTGATCAAACAAAATAATGCGGTACACTGAAGGGTCAAAGAAACGGCGATCAATTGGCGATGTACCACCACCTGGACCTCCATGTCTGAAATAAAACAAAATATTTAAAATAAAAATAAGTATGGCAGTAATTTTATATGAAAAGGCTGACTGGTTGGAATTACTTAATTTGATCAAATAAGAACACATTTTTAGTTAATCTTAAAAATTCATTAATTTGTTTGCATGTTGGGGGACTGGCTGATCTAGTGGTTAGACATTGGCCTCTGGACAAGAAGGTCCTGGAATCAAATTCTGCCACAAGTTGTGGAATGTTGACACTTTGAATCCATAGTTTCTTTATGGCTTTACCCTTCCTTTGTCTCTGTGTAATAAGATCCAATGCCCTCTTAGAGAATGCAGGGAAAAAAAGAGGCCCTGTATGCACTCTGTGATTCTAAAGTACCCTTGGCAATTAAAAGTCTAAAAGAGAAGGTGAAATGCCTGGGAAAAATGGTTAAGTAGTTAAAATCTATCCATAGCTAAAACAACTTTATTTGGGCCAAAGGGTGCAGATATTGTGGCTTGCTTGAAATTAGTGACATAAAGGATTCATACTTACTTAACGGGTGAATGCTGAAAAAGAAGAAATATGCAACTTCACCTTAAACATGATGTATTTTTCTTTAGAATTGTCAAGTTTGACTGTGATGGAATGAGCAATAAAGATTTGTCTTGTGTCCTCAGCACGTTAAGCTTGGTAAACAGAGGATACCTGACTTTTTCGCTGAATGCATGTTCAGCAAATAAAAGCTATTCAGTGCTTCACTTCACCTCTTTCAAACGGTTTTGTAGAAACAGCTCTATCTCAAGTTTAACTTAACTCAAATAAGCATGTTGTTAATTAGGCAAAATTTGTTCATTTTGTCTTCAAAAAAGGTATGGCATTAGGGTAGTGACTTAGTAGCAAGAGGTTTACCTCCTTCTTATTCTTTGTTCACTTATTTTAACCTATTTTTACTTACACAAAGATAACTGGATTCCCAGCCTCATTTCCTGACTGCTCATAATATAGAGTGTGAAGGTCAGATACTTTCAAGAAGCCAGTATCAAATGGCTCTAATGGTGGATACAACTCACGATGTTCACCTTGTTCTGGTTGTTGGGCCATGTTACATTAATGTCACCTAAGTATATGGTGAATAAATTAATTATATTTGTTTAGATTGTCATGGTTTAATATATGATAATAAAGATAAACTGCATAACTACATCTCTGATATGCAATGACCTTGTGTGTAATTCAATATCAAAATGAGTATATTCAGGGCAGAAATTATGAAGGGTAATTTCACTAGCTTAAACATGGCATAGAATACAATTACCTGTAATTTATACTAAAGATTGTAACTTGAAAGTGATGGCAAAGCATTGGGAATACCATCAGTAAATAATACCAAATGTTTTAAATCTGAATAACAAATTGAACCTACACTAATTTAGACAATTGCTTAAAAAAAAGCAAACAGCAGAGAAGAAAATATAATAACAAATATATAAGACACCTACTCAGGTCTAGCATATGTTGGCTCAAGTTTCAAATTTCATACACGACAGGCTCATGAAGAACACCCTGATAAAAGATAATCCTGCAAGAAAACCCAGTAAAAATTCCTTCTATTGAATTGTATAATTATCCAGGTAGATTATCCGCTTAAAAGAAGTAAAGCTTGATGCACACCTGCGTACAAAAGATGTTTTATTGTAATGAGTCTACTGTCCAAGGAGAGACAACTACAAATACAAACAACTGTTGACTAGCAAAAAAGGCTCGGGAAGCTATCCCCCAAAAAAGTATGTGCTAAAGATGGATGCCCTGGATTGTAAAAAGTAAGGTGGAGAACACAAAGATACACAACTCATTAAGTGGACAGTAATTCAATCAGAATAAAACATAACACAGAAAATAATGTAGTTCAGTGATCCCATGAGAGAGGAACCTAACCAGTTACCTGCTCAAAAAGCTGCCAATGTGACATGAAGGCATGGTCTAACAGCAAGTGTGGCCTAGAACAGATAGCTGTGACCTCTCTGAACAGTTCATGACATATGTTGATATGACTATTATAAATGATAGAAGTTAAGATGTAAATTGGGCATATTCTTATAAGAAAAGTAAATCTAGCGGCTATATATAAACTGGAGCTGCGATAGCTCAGTGGTTAGTGAATTGGACTACAAAAGACAAGGGGTAGGGTTCGATCCCAACCGACAGCTTCTGGGTTCACTCAGCCTTAAATGGGTACCGGATTTTTTTCTAGAAAAGTAAAGCAGCATGGGCATAATACTGACCACATTGCCCAAAAAATCATGTGCTGAAGGTCTGTAATATATAGGATGACTAACACCATATTTCCCTATATGCCACTTGGCGTGACGGGGGTACTTTACTTTTACTTTTATATATAAATTACACCCCTATACTATAATACTAGTTAGTAGAAATAAAACTTAATCACCATTTTAATTCCATGTAGAAAAATTACATTGTTCCCTAAAAGTCACTTCAAAGTATAACAAAAACCACATCACTACTGAATCATAATTATGGTCAAGTCATGATTGTCCCCCCCCCCCCCCCCCCCCAAAGCTAAATTCTCCTTTAAAAATTATGATGCAGAGTCAGTCAGTCTACAGTCAACAGTGACATCATATATATGCAACATTTGTCAAATAAATGACTGGAGTATTGGGTAAACAATTCATCTGTTTATCATCATCAAGTACCATGCCTACTGGCATAGGTGATCATGTCATGTTTATGTTTATAATAAACAATGTAATAATATACTATAGGGCCCAATTATCTTCGACTTCACAGCCATCATTAATAAATGGAAACCAAAAAAAATCAGAGCTTAGTGACTGAATCCAATTTTCTTTTGAATATAAAGAACTATAGATAGGATCATGTTACTATTATCAATTTGATTTGGCACCACAATGTAATACAACTTTATATTACATAATATAATTATAATTAATTGTATTAATCATTCAATTCACTTTTATTAATGTACAATGAATAAACTAAACTCATAAATTTGTCTAAACTTTTCTTATTTTATTTTTATTTGTCTACTATAATATTTATAATAAATTATTAGAGCTACAACTACCTTGGACATACTATTACCAGTGATGGAAAATGTACAACTGAAATAAACAAAAGAATAGGAATGGCAAAAAGTAATTTTAATGTCATGAAAAATATATTAACATCAAAACAAATAACACCAGGGCTGAAACTAATAATAGAAAAATGTTATATCTTCTCAACACTCTTGTATGGTGCAGAAACATGGACTAGAAAACAGAACAGAAAATTACATCATTTGAAATGTGGATTTATAGAAGTCGGCCTATGACAACCTGCACCTTGAAAACAAGAGACAGAGCGAAATGGTGCTCCATGGTAGCCAATCTTTGATGTGGAGATGGCACTCGATGATGATTATATAAGTAACTTGTCTTAAGTTCAAGTATCTTCTTTGTGATTAAACATGATTATATAAAGAACTTACGATGGTGGTTTTCTGTTGCTTTCTATTGGTTTGTTTGTGGTTGACTCCACTAGCCCTTGACTAAAAAGTCTCACCCACAAGGTAGTGTGGTTGTGTTGCTTCAGCGTACCCTCCCTTACCCTTTTACTCTCCCGAGCATACCTGCAAGGCAGCATGGCAGCCGCAGGTTGGTAGATGTATGACAGAGGTTAGATGCAGAATGGCTCAGACAAAATCAACTTTCCAAAACAATTAGGAAGATACTATGCAAGCCATTTTTGACGATAGATACAAAATAAAAGCTCTCAAATGTTATACAGAGTCAGTCTAAATATATGGATGTGAATTATGGACAATAGGACAACAGACAAGAAAATCACTGGAGTCTGTAGAAATGTGGTTTTACAGAAGAATGTTGAGAATACCATGGACAGCTAAGAAGAGTAATGAAAACGTTTTGAAAGAGGCCAAACGAAAAAGAGAGATAATTTCAAATATTAGGAAGAAACAATCATCTTTTTTTGGCCATGTAATGAGAAGAGAACAGCTGGTAATATAGTGTGACATCTGGGAAAATTGAAGGATGAAGAGCAAGAGGGAAGCAAGGAGAAAGATACCAGACAGCTTAAGAGAATGGTTTGGCAGAAGGTCAACAACAGAAATGATAAATAACTGTCGAGATCGAAAGGTGTGGAGAGACATGATCACCTACGCCAGCAGGCACTGAACTTGATGATGATAATCTTCTAATTTCTAAGTATCTAAAAATAATCAATCAATCTCAATCGGGTGAAGGATGATTTGAAGTTTGAACAGAACATACAATTGAAATGGAGTGATAAGTGAGAGTTGATCCACTAATCTTCATCATCCATTCTCAGTGTATTGGGGAGGGCGTTCTATTACACAAGAGAGACCGGTTCGAAGTCTAAAACGACCTTCCTCTTCTTACTCAGAGTCAGGCTCTATCTATGATTTGGCCGTTTATTTAAAAAAAAAAAAAAAGAATGAGTGCAAAACTAAGAAATTCAAAAACTGGTATTTAAATACTTTCCAAATGCAGAAAACATTGTTTAATTGTAACTATATGCATATTTGTCACCGATAAACCAATGTTGTTAGCTGTATCTTACCTTACAATTGCAATATTTTGTTTGACTAGTGACTTCAAGGAGTTAATCGCTGGGAATGGTACTACCGCCCCCAAGCGAAATCAATTCAACGATAGTGATCTATCAACGTGTGATATATGAGACTATATTATCAGGTGGCTTTTGTTGGGTGCACCGTTTCCTGTACTGAGCCAAGTTTTGCACTGGCAGTAGTTAGCCTCGTTGGTGTAGAGTTTGTATAATATTACCTATCTATGTGACTCAGAAAGGACAAAGTATACGTGGAAGTAGATCAGCGGAAGAAGTAGATCCTTTTATTTTGTGAATCTTGAATTGTGCATATAATGATATACCGAAAAAGGAGGCTCGTGTTGGAAAGTAGAAGGGAAAAAGGGGGAGGTGGGCGGGAGGAACAATCAATGTCCACCACAACGAACATTATTTGAGTTTTTTTAATAACTTGGATTAATACCCACCTCATTACTTAGATCAATACCCACCTCATTACTTGGATCAATGACCACCTCATTGCTCGGATCAATGCCCACCTCTTTACTTGGATCAATGACCACCTCATTACTTGGATCAATGCCCACCTCATTACTTGGATCAACTCCCACCTTATTTCTTGGATCAATGCCCACCTCATTACTTGAATCAATGACCACCTAATTACTTGGATCAATGATCACCTCATTACTTGGATCAATGACCACCTCATTACTTGGATCAATGACCACCTCATTACTTGGATCAATGTCCACCTCATTTCTTGGATCAATGCCCACCTCATTTCTTGGATCAATGCCCACTTCTTTACTTGGATCAATGACCACCTCATTACTTGGATCAATGCCCAACTCATTACTTGAATCAATGACCACCTCATTACTTGGATCAATGATCACCCAATTACTTGGATCAATGCCCACCTCATTTCTTGGATCAGTGCCCACCTCATTTCTTGGATCAATGCCCACTTCTTTACTTGGATCAATGCCCACCTCATTACTTGGATCAATGCCCACCTCATTACTTGGATCAATGTCCACCTCATTACTTAGATCAATATCCACCTCATTACTTAGATCAATATCCACCTCATTACTTAGATCAATGCCCACCTTATTACTTGGATCAATGCCTACCTCATTACTTGGATCAACGCCCACATCATTTCTGGGATCAATGCCCACTTCTTTACTTGGATCAATGACCACCTCATTACTTGGATCAATGACCACCTCATTACTTGGACCAATGACCACCTCATTACTTGGATCAATGCCAACCTCATTACTTGGATCAATGCCTACCTCATTACTTGGATCAATGACCACCTCATTACTTGGATCAACGCCCACCTCATTACTTGGATCAACGCCCACCTCATTACTTGGATCAACGCCCACCTCATTACTTGGATCAACGACCACCTCATTACTTGGATCAACGCCCACCTCATTACTTGGATCAATGCCTACCTCATTACTTGGATCAACGCCCACATCATTTCTTGGATCAATGCCAACAGCAACTTCAACCAACCAACATTATTTGAGTGTTTTATTATTTCGATCATTGGCCACCACGACAAAAATTATTTGAGTTTCCGATTACTTTCATTAATACCCACCAAATTACTCTAATTAATTCCCATCACATTAATTTAATTAATTCCCACACATTACTTTAATTAATTCCCACCACATTACTTTATTTAATTCCCACCACATTACTTTAATTAATTCCCACCACATTATTTTGATCAATGCCTACCATAGCAAACAATTCTTCTTGTTCTTATTTCCTTCCTCACTTTCCATTGCAGCGTCGAGATAGATGAAGGAAATATAATTCGCGGTCTTCTGTTTGCTTCTGCTGCTTCTAGTTTTTTCTAATATTCCTTCACTCCATTTTTTTTTAGGCCGGCCCTTAGTCTTAGGTTATTGCAGCATTTGTTAAAGACCCAGGATGTTTTATTTGAATCTTTCTACCTTATCGTGTGGTCAAGTCATATTTTGTGGGTTTTTTTTTAATATTCATTACATTGTATCCAATCATCATTCATCATAACGTTGTGCTACCAATGCCAGAACAATAAGAAAAATAACCTCTACTGAGATGAAATGTGTTAGACGAATGATAGGAAATAGTCTGAGAGATAAGATCAGAAATGAAGAACTGAGAAAAAAGCTAAGAATAGCCCCCGCCATGGAATATATAAGGAAACAACAGATAAAATGGTTTGGTCACGTGACAATGCAGAAAGATCAAAACACAACACAACGAGCCTTCAACAAACGTTGTGAGAACACCAGACCCAAGGGTCGACCACGAAAAAAGATGGATCGATGGAATATTAGAAGCACCAGGAAAATAACAGCAGCAGAGGCAAAAAGAAGAGCAAAAGACCACAATTATATCTCCCCTCGACGCCGAAAGGCAGATGGGGAAGGAAAGTAGAAGAAGAATTCATCATAATCATTCACAAGATGTTGCCTTGATGAAAGAGCGGACAGGTTGGCTAGCTGTGCTGTCGTTGAAGACGGTCAACCAATGGATTGGGCGGACATCATCAATGCCCTCCGAGATTTGGGGCATGTGACTTCGGAAACCATGAGTCCGCATCGTTCTTTCGGATGAAAGAGATGGGAGTTAAGATGGGCACAGCCAGAAACGAGAAACTTAGTGGGCGTGTAAGAAGACTTATTAACCAACACAGAACTGGAGTCGTCAGTCGCTGGGTGGTGTGGGATTTGCTGAGGTTGGGATCTGAGCACCTATGGACATGTGCAGAGTGCAATGATGATGACCCGCTAATAACTCAATAACAATAATATGTTGCATGACATGGGGTACTTGCCATATGTGTGTACGTTTTTTTTAAAATTAAAATAATAGGAATTTAATTTCGGTCAACATGGATTTAAAGTGCTTAAATTCAGTAGCTAGAAGGGAAAATAGAAAACCTACAAGAACACTCAAATAGACTTAACAGCACAGGCACTCAATGCAACATGGTTATCAACATAATAAAAGTTAATAATATCACAAAAGAGAAACGGAACATCAACATAATAAAAGTTAATAATATCACAAAAGAGAAACGGAACATCAACATAATAAAAGTTAATAATATCACAAAAGAGAAACGGAACATCAACATAATAAAAGTTAATAATATCACAAAAGAGAAACGGAACATCAACATAATCCCAAACGGTAGACAGTTAAAACAAATGGATGAAGTTAAATATCTATGATGTTTAGAGACAAACGACAATTCACATGCAGGAGAAATATATTACCGTGTGTTACCGGGGCCTCATTATGTGGGAAGTAAAGAATAGTGACACTGTGACCTTCCAGGCATGTCGTAAGAGGCGACTAAGGAGGTTGATCGATGGCTTGACAAGTTGTCATTGTAAAAAGCATTGTTATGGAAACAGAACCATAGATTTTAGAAGCAGTGATCTCTGCAATATGTGCCATTTTGGCACGCAAGTTTTCTGTTTTTGAGATTGTGGTTCTGCCCTATGTGCCGTCTTTGGCTCGAAAGGACAGTAGATAGATAGAAATAGACTCCAAGATACAACAAAGCTTGTCAAATTGCCGATCAACTATCAAGACAACTGCCCAACTCAACTGCAATGTTGCTATGCCGGTGTTTTTTTTTTTATCCTTGTTCTCCACGTGCTACGATCTGCAACCAGATTTTCTCAGTTTCTATAGTTAATCAAGAATTCATATCTCAGCACTGATTTGCCACAGTGGTTTCTTTCCGTCCCTAAGTTCGCCATATGTTGGGGATACGATTGTTTGCCATTCTTCTTACAAGCCACCTTAGTCTACGACTCCTTATTGTTGCCATGCTGAATGGGAGTTTGGCTCGTTGTAAGACATTAGAGTTAGTTACTTTGTCCTGCCATGCTGGATGGGAGTTTGGCTCGTTGTAAGACATTAGAGCTAGTTACTTTGTCCTGCCATGTTGGATGGGAGTTTGGCTCGTTGTAAGACATTAGAGTTAGTTACTTTGTCCTGCCATGTTGGATGGGAGTTTGGCTCGTTGTAAGACATTAGAGTTAGTTACTTTGTCCTGCCATGCTGGATGGGAGTTTGGCTCGTTGTAAGACATTAGAGTTAGTTACTTTGTCCTGCCATGTTGGATGGGAGTTTGGCTCGTTGTAAGACATTAGAGTTAGTTACTTTGTCCTGCCATGCTGGATGGGAGTTTGGCTCGTTGTAAGACATTAGAGTTAGTTACTTTGTCCTGCCATGCTGGATGGGAGTTTGGCTCGTTGTAAGACATTAGAGTTAGCTACTTTGTCCTGCCATGCTGGATGGGAGTTTGGCTCGTTGTAAGACATTAGAGTTAGTTACTTTGTCCTGCCATTTGATGCTCATTATCTAGTGATGGCAAAGCACATGAAAGTTTTTTTTTACTTTTTCTCCTGTCCTGCAGAGGTAGTCCAAGTTTCAGATCCGTATAGAAGTGTACTAAGCACACAACTTGTGTGCATTTTAATCTTTGTCCTGATTGTAAGTTTGGTGTTGGCCCATACTCTATATTTTTATTTACCAAATGTCGAAACTGCCTTTCCGATTCGGGAATTTATTTCTTCTTTTTAAGGTAGGCGGTGGCTGTGACCATAGAAATGATACAGGTAAACTTTCTCACAGATTCAAGGGTGTGCTATTTAATATTTCAATTGCAGAAATGGCTTCAACCTGTTGAAGCAATATATATAACACACACACACACACACACATATATATATATATATATATATATATATATATACACACACACACACACACATATATATATATATATATTTAGAGAGAGAGAGAGAGAGAGAGAGAGACAGAGACAGAGAGACTATTTTGTGTTGTTTATACATAATCATCATCAAGCTAAAAATTATGTTTGTTTCTTCATAGATTTGGAAAGAATCTCTCTTTTTTCTTTGGCCTTTTTCAGAACATTTTCATTACTCGTGTTGTACATACATAAACTGTATTAAAATTACAAAGAAACAAAGATTATATTAAAAACAAAATTACATACATACAACACGCCAAATCGAATTCTTCGTAAATAATATAGGTCTACACATATACTGACTTACAGTGGGCTTGCCCTTAAAAGTCTCAACGAACTAAGACGGTCATTCATGGCTAGAATTACGACATAAAAACAAAGCCCGTATCTACCCACTTATATCCTTGTCTTTATTTATATCCCTCTTGTCTTGTAAATTTTGTTGTCAGATACCAGGGTATTGGTTCACATAGTTGAAACAAGTAGTGTTCTCAAGATGAGGACATGTCAGAGGTCAAGAACTTTGAACTTCTTTATCCAAGTCCAATAACCCTCTAATGTTATAGATGTCAAGAGACAGAAACTCTGACGACTATAACATTATTGTGAATACATTGAGCAGAATGCATGTTGATATCATGAAGCATTTGTTTACAGTACTAGGACAGCGATGAATCAACCTCACAATGGGCGTTACTAGTCCCGCTACAAACACAAGAGAACACCAACAATGTCTGCTGAATATGTGTCTCAACGTAATTAAAGACAGCTCTCCTTGAATGAAGTTTCCTTTATTGTTGAACCAGTGGCCAGTGAGTCTTGCGACAAACTAAAATATCTGGCAGTCACATTTGATTGAGTTTTAAGTTCGATATCATTATTTTGTTGAACACATCTTCAAATGATTCAGAAGAGCAGTCCTCCAAACAAAAGGCAGTTGCTATATTGGTGCAAAGGCTGTTTTTTTTTTTCTATAAACAAACAATTTGAAAAATCAGGAACACAATAACCAAATATGTAATTTTATGGATAATACAGGCAGAAAGCTAAGAATAGCAAAATGTTACATCTTCTCAATATTCCTATATGGTGCAGATACATGGACATTAGACAAGAAAACAGAACAGAGAATTGAAGTCTTTGAAATGTGGATATATAGAAGAATAGGTAGAATTGGATGGAAGGAAAAGAAAACAAACGATGAAGTCTTAAAACAACTAAATATGAAAAGACAACTACTAAGCACAATTCAAACAAGACAAATGAGATTTTTGGGCCATGTTACAAGACACAACAGCCTACTAATCCTGGAGGGGAAAATACAAGGTAAAAGAGGCAGAGGCAGACCAAGACTAACATGGACGAGTAACATCAAAAGATGGACAGATCAGCCTATGACAACCTGCACCATCAAAGCAAGAGACAGAGCAGAATGGCGCTCCATGGAAGCCAACATTCGTTGCGGAGACGGCACTCGATGATGTTGATGACAGGCCGAAAGACGATTTGGGTAAGTGACAGATATTGAAATGGCTCATCAAGGGAAAGATCTGCTCCTGTCCAGATGGTGTTCGGTACGACGACATAGTCTATTTACCTGATGACAACTTGAAAGAAATGGCTCAAAGTTTTACGCCAGCATTCAGAGTGGCCAGATAAAAGGGGGAGTGGCTACACAGCTACTTACTACCACTACCGAAGCCAAACAAGGATCTTTCTCAGATCAGTGCCTACAGAATCAACACGATGCAGAACATTGTGGGCACTGGCGCAAATAGTTGCCCATGTACTCACCTGTCACCTTGAACAGAATCGCGCATTCCCACCCACACTCGGAGGTTATAGAAATAACAAAGAGATATGACTCAATGCAACAATCTGTGCATTTGACGTCTTCGAAGGCTTCCACTGACCAGAGGAGACATGTGCTGCTGCTATAGATTTGGAGGATGCATACAAAAGAGTACCATTTGAATACCTCATGCACATGCTCCTCAAACTGGCGGTGCACCGAAATTGCCAGGACAAATTGCCCACAAATTTAGCTAAACTTGCCAGGAGTACAATTAGAATTGTAGTTGAACCGGCATCTTCCATTTTGATTTTGTAACCAAAATGACACATTTTTATAAAACATTTAAATTTAGACGAGCTTGTCGTAAAGGTAACGGTAAAGATAAAGTAAGTGTAAAGGTAACGGTAAAGATAAAGGTAAAAGCAAAGGTGAAGTATGAGACTTTAATCGGCGTCTTGACACGCGTGTTTTCACCCATATGTGCTCGGCCGCCCATCCAGACGTGTTCGGAGACTTCTGGATAGTGTTTCTTAAATCATCGAAACTCACCACCGCCATGCGAGGCGGCGTTCCCCACATTCCCAGATTACTACCCTGGTACCCATTCATGCCAGTGGCTGGGTCGACCGTGGGGATATTCTTTTTTTTAAACCACAAGTACAACTCACACTGCTTCCAGCGGGAATGGAACATGGGTTGTCCGAACATCGCTAGCCCAGTCAGGTTTGGGATGTCATGGGTACTCCGTACTGAAAAGTGACACAATACTGTTCTTTCCTGTAAAGCTAATCGGTCGCCGTGGTGTGTAAAATTTGACAGATTGCTGAAAAAGTAATTACATTATTTATACAAGCCGTTTTCTTTGCGCTTAAAAATCCATACATATATTTTTAAATGTAATATTGTTTTCAGCTATTTTTGGAAGAAGTTCTTTCCGGGATTAGCGCATTAATACAAAAGTAGTGAAGTAGTTTCGACTCTTATTAAATTAGTCACGGTATATCATGAAATATCATCGTTTTACAGAAAAATGTGGAGAATACCATGGACAGCTAAGAAGATTATTGAAAACTTTTTGAAAGAGGCCAAAGCAAAATAGAACTAATTTCCAATATGAGGAAGAAACAATCATATTTTTTTGGCCATGAAATGAGAAGGGAACAACTGGAATATATTGTGACAACTGGGAAAATTGAGAGACGAAGAAATAGAGGAAAGCAATGAGAAAGGTTACCAGACAGTTTAAGAGAATAGTTTAGCAGAAGGTCAACAACACAAAATGATACATAACTATCGAGATCGAATGTTGTGTAGAGTCATGATCACCTACGCCAGTAGGCATGGTACTTGACGATGATATCATGAACAATAGGCCGTGTTGGCTTTGAAGGTGAATTAAAATAATAGATATAGAAAAGAATAGAAAAAACGGTATGGTTAAAGCTTCACGCAACAAAAGGACAGCACAAACCAGAACGACGTTTCGGCTCTATAGGTCTTCAGCAGGAACGAACATACATCACACACATATGTATTTAAAATAAAATATTAAGTATATAATATATATATATATATATATATATATATATATATATATATATATATATATATATATATATATATATAATTTCAGAGAAGAAGATAAAAGGAAAATTTAAAATGAAGACTTCCATGTATAATCTTATGTGTAAGAATCTTAGTGCGCACGAAGTATGTGTGCGTGCACAAAAGTGACAAAGACAATGTGTGCAGCACACTGCACGCAGTAACAGAAGTTTCCAAAAAACAGATCAGTGTGCTTACACAAAGCGCAGTAAACTGACTAGAAGAATGTAGGGTATCCGAGAGTAGATAGAGGTGTCGTAGAGTGAGGTACACATTTAGGGGACAGACAAAGTGATGCGGTGTTGACCAGTAGAGGACGGATGTGAATAGCATAGCATGTGTATATAATAATGTGCTCAAACATGAGCAACAGAGAATATGCATTAGGAAAGGGACAGCCACAGGGAAACTATGTGTAAAAGTGTAATACATTTATTCCTCGCGGGGTCAGCCAACCCAATTTGACTATAAGGCGATTCTCCAAGGCAAACCGACTGCAGTCGTAGAGGATAATACCGGTAATACAGATGTAATCTTTGCCTTTGTGGTCAGAGAAATTAAAGTTGGACGCAGATGGAGTGTCAGTATTCTGTTGTACACCTCTAAGGTGTTCACAAAACCTATCCGCTAGACGCGTACCACTCTCTCCAATATAAGTCATCCGACATCTTTGGCATATGACTTATCAATTATTTTGCAGCACATACATGTAAAACATCCCTGATCTCAAACCTTCTGTTTGTGTCGGTTATGATTCGATCACATACTCCACCCTTTCGTGGTTTTGCAGACACACAGAGGGACTAACCGTAGACCGTTAATACCACAGATTACTATAAATCACAACATGAAAAAAAATTATGCATATTTCACGCCCTTTTCAGGGAAAATGAACTAATAATGAGACCCAAATATGTTTATAAAAAGTGTACTCACAACGCCTGCAAAATGTGTCTTTACGTCATCAATCATGGCACAAACTAGACACGCGCAGTGCGTCAATGCAACTACGAAGCGCGCTATTTCTCTTCATTTGCTGACATTAGTTTCCTCACACTCCCGTCCACGTGACAGCTGAAAATAGCTTCAGGCAGGAGCTTAATTATGCACTATAGTTACAGGCACCGGTTACAAACCAAGATGTTTTTATTTTCATTCTTTTAAATCTTTTCTTTCAAATGCACTATCATCATTGTCGTCAACTCAGATATAAAATCAAATTCTGTTATGTGGCTTGGAAACACGAATCTCTGAGAAGAAAGTACAAATTTACATCAAAGAGTTCTGCTTTGTTAGATGACATCTCGGTATCGAAGACTGCGAATAGTAGACCTTCAACATCATCTGTCTCTTGCATTGTTGGTGCAATCTGGCACAATGTTATATTCCATCAATTAATGTTACTCATTTCAAATCATGTCGTTCTCGTGTCTCTGCATTCTCTCATTCCTTCAATTGCAACCAAAATAGCGTACTACCATGTATTAACACATCTCACATGTCTATTATTAAAGTTCTCAGATGCACCAGTGATCACCTTTCCCTTCAATGAGCTACTTACTTGAGTTTTAGACCATTAGAGTGCGACATAGATCTGCCCAGGTCCGGTTTTATTTGCACGTGGTAAGGGACATAAATCATCCCTTGCATTCATAATTTGGTGCGACCAAGGGCAGGCACGGAAAATCCTGGATGGCTAAGAGGACGAGTCCATAAAAGAGATTATGTGATCTTAATGACATTAGGTCTGGCAAAGATTGTATAGAAGTAACAGCGGAGAAAAGGGGGATAACCATAGAAATCATTCAGCTCGACAGGGAGTGTCACAATCGGGCCCACTGAATTACCAAGGTCGTAATAAGGGAATTCATTGAAAAAGTGACGTCACCTCAAGAGACCACCATCTACCTACACGGATGGTTCTATATCCCGCTGACAGCGGTTGGGGTTTTGTGGCTTTATAACATTGCAGATAAGTGGCTAGGGAATCTGGCAAGCGTAGCAGTACGGTCTCCAGCATGAGAATGGAGATAGAAGCAGCAACGGCGGCGATAACATGGTTGGTTACACAGAACATGGATCACTGCGTGATCTGACTCGCCAACATGGATCACTTGGTGACTGACTCGCCAACATGGATCACTTGGTGACTGACTCGCCAACATGGATCACTTGGTGACTGACTCGCCAACATGGATCACTTGGTGACTGACTCGCCAACATGGATCACTTGGTGACTGACTCGCCAACATGGATCACTTGGTGACTGACTCGCCAACATGGATCACTTGGTGACTGACTCGCCAACATGGATCACTTGGTGACTGACTCGCCAACATGGATCACTTGGTGACTGACTCGCCAACATGGATCACTTGGTGACTGACTCGCCAACATGGATCACTTGGTGACTGACTCGCCAAGTATGCTACAGAAGATTGACAGACAGTGTCTGCGGCAGGGGTGGATGCAGCTCTTGAAAGACTCTACAATGTGCCCGTTAACCTGGGTGTACGGTCCAGGGCATGCTGACGTGCAGGACAATATGATAGCTCGCTGGCAGCTCTGTCACTGAGTGTGGCCTTACTCTGGACAAAGAGGACATCGATACGTTTGTCCTTCATTCATTATGAGAAGAGGAGACAAATGGGTGAGATTTTTATGTAAACAATGAGATACTGAGGAGTCTAAAGGTGGAGAAGGGGTCTAGTCGATCCGGAGTGTTTGGTGGGAAAAGCAGATGTATCTACAATCAACACCCTACTGGAACAATCAGTCTGCATACGCTTCGAGAATTGCTAAAACGGGGGGTGTCGCAGGTATGGGGATGTCCCGACTGCCTCATTTCGGCGGTCTCTATTTTATCCTAAATCCTCTTGCTAAATTATCAAATCTGTGTACCTTAGAGTATTTATTTGAATAAATACAAATTCTCAACTTTATTTTCTATGAAACTGTTGATAGTTTTTTTTACAGATGACCAAACACCAAAATCGGCATTAAAAAACAAATTAAACACCTACGTCTTTCTTCTTTCTTTCTTCACTTCCTCTTCTACCCGTTCGGATGTCGAGGGACGAAACAAAGTTCTACATCTCGCTCTTTTGACAGCTTCAGTCATTGTCAGTTGATGTTGTTGTAGCGCTTCTTTGATGTTGTCTGTCCATCTTACTCTGGGTCTGCCTCTTGCTCTTCTCCTTTCTCCTCTTTTTAATATAAGCTTTGTATAGTAAGGAATCACACGGCATTCTTTCTAGATGTGCAAACCAGTTGGTTTATTGTTTCTGTACGTAACTTAGAATTGGCTCAAAGCCTTGTAAACATCAAAGTTCCTTTTTCCCTCCTCATTTGCCTTTCAGCGTGGAGGGGAGATATTATTTATGGTCTTTTGCTCTTCTGTTTGCCTCTGTTGCTGTTATGTTTCCTAGTGCTTCTAATATTCTGTCCATCTATCTTTTTCGTGCTCGGTCTTGAGCCTGGTGTTCTCGCAATGTTTATTGAAGATTTGTTGTGTTGTAATCTTTCTGCCTTACCACTTGCCAAACCATTTTATCTGTTGTTTCTTTATATATTCTAAGGCGGGGCTATTCCTAGCTTTTTATCTCAGTTCTTCATTTCTGATCTTATTTCCCAGACTGTTTCCTATCATTCGTCTAACACATTTCATCTCAGTAGAGGTTATTTTTCTTATTGTTCTTACATCTGGGGTCCAGGACTGGCATGGGTAGCACAACGTTGGAATGAAGATTGTAGAGTGCCCGTTTTGCCTCTAGAGTTATTTCCTTGTCGGACAGCAGTGTTTTAAGTAATATGAACATCTAAGAAATCTTATAATGTGTGCAAGAATCACATGTACAGCTGACAAGACAGAAGTCAGGATTATAGCTAGAACATAAAAGGAAGCATATCTCTTCATTGAGAACAAAAAGTTAAAACAAACAATATAACTTAAATATATAAAAAGAATCATATCATATAATCATCATCATGTGCCATACCGACTGGCGTAGGCGATCATGTCTTTCCATAATTTTCTATCCACATCACATTGTATCAATTTTGTTGTTGACTGTTTTCCATGCCATGACACCAAGCTATCTAGTAACTTCTCTCTTTGCCGTCCACGATCTCTCTTTTCCCGTATTGTACCAGTTGTAACCAAGTATTCCAACTTTCCTCTACTCATGATGTGCCCAAAAAATGTTGATTGTTTCTTTCTGATGTTTTTTAGGAGCTCCCTTTTTGTGTCGACCTCTTTGAAAATATCCTCGTTTGTCTTTTTAGCTGTTCAGTGAACTTTCAACATTCTTATGAGAAATGCCATCTCTGTGCCCTATAATCGTCTTTTCATTTGTTTGTCTACTGTCCATGAGTAGTATACAAGGGTCCAACTTGTTATCATTTTGCCCGTAAATTAACAAAGATATATAGTGTGGTGCGCAGCGCACCACATGTACACGAGAGACAAGGGGAGTTAACCATGACTGCTCGTGTCGGGATGTTGACCTCTAGTCCCGGTGACCCCGGAAGTGACCTGTTTATGTTTGGTGTGTGCTGACTTTGGAGTTCTTGATGTACTTAATCGATAGTGATAGGTTAGTAGATTATACAACATTAATGAAAAACAATCAATATAAAACAAAAGACGAAGATATATTTTATTCTTTTATTATCTCAATAGGTGTAAAACATACAGTGGATATAATATAACATTACAAAAATATTCAGTACATTGAGTAAATATATAGTACAGGGATAACATTTATTTATAGCTATGTAGTTGGGTGTCTGCTTAGCTCTATGTCATAAATGAATCATACGGGGTGAAACTGTTAGAGGTTGCTGGGCAGTCCATGGTGGTAGTGTAAAGAGTTAAATATCTTGAGGTGTAGTCGAGACGTTATCATCAGCTACCTTTCTTTTTATATAGAAATAGGAAAGAGCATTTCTTGTTTGACTGTAGGAAAATATGGAATTATTTAAGACTTTGAATCCTACATTTTTCCCACCCTTGGCCTTTTGCGTAGCGAGAACCTCTAAAAACATATCTTTAGCTAATTTGTTGTGTTGCTTACTTAACCCTTTACAACTGATTTTATCGTAATCCCCACTGCAATGGTACGTCTTACTACATAAACTAACAAGAGCCGTCCCTTCGTACTCTAGTTTTAAAAGCCCGGGCGTTCGTTTGGTGTATGCTTTAACACCCTTACAGTTTACACAGTCTGGCTTGCTAGTATGTTCATCACAAAACTCGGCAGGAAACCAGTCTTTCTATACACTATTAAACTCATCTTGCAGAGGCAAGGGCAGAAACCTACGAGGCAAGGGCAGAAACCAAGGAGGGAAGGTCAGAAACCAAAGAGGGAAGGTCAGAAACCTAGGAGGCAAGGTCAGAAACCTAGGAGGCAAGGGCAGAAACCAAAGAGGCAAGGGCAGAAACCTAGGAGGCAAGGTCAGAAACCAAGGAGGGAAGGTCAGAAACCAAAGAGGGGAAACCTAGGAGGTAAGGTCAGAAACCTAGGAGGCAAGGGCGGAATCCAAAGAGGCAAGGGCAGAAACCAAAGAGGGAAGGTAAGAAACCTAAGAGGCAAAGACAGAAACCTAGGAGGCAAGGGCAGAAACCTAGGAGGCAAGGGCAGAAACCTAGGAGGCAAGGTCAGAAACCTAGGAGGCAAGGGCAGAAACCTAGGAGGCAAGGGCAGAAACCTAGGAGGCAAGGACAGAAACCTAGGAGGCAAGGGCAGAAACCTAAGAGGCAAGGACAGAAAACTAGGAAGCAAAGGCTGAAAACAAGGAGGGAAGGTCAGAAAGTGGTGGATGTGAACCCACACTAAAAACTACTGTTTCGTACAGTATCGGTGCCAAAACCGGACTAGAAGTAGTATGTTCGGGTATGTTCACATCCACCACTATTACTAGCTTTTTGTTGTTTTTTTTGTTGGAATTTGATATGTCCTACATAATAGTGTCAAATATTATGTGGGAGGTATGCCTTGAGGTTATATTTCAATTTTTTATCGATTTCAGGGGCGTAACCCTCAAAAATGGTAAGGGGGTTACAATTTCAAAAGTGACTTTAAAGTAAATTTTTGGTATGGGGATGTCTAAAATAAAGTTTTAAGTAAGCCTACGTGCTAAATTTACGATTTTTATCGATTTCAGGGGCGTAACCCTCAAAAATGCTAATGGGGGTAAAATCCTAAAAGGGGTTTTTATGTAAATTTTTGCAATGGGGATGTCTAAAATAAAGTTTGGGGTATGCCTAGCGTGAAAATTT
The DNA here is from genome assembly GCA_032433765.1 of Megaustenia siamemsis. Lineage (NCBI taxonomy): Eukaryota > Metazoa > Mollusca > Gastropoda > Stylommatophora > Ariophantidae > Megaustenia > Megaustenia siamemsis. The sequence goes on from JAVIAB010000092.1 coordinate 183,497,219, forward strand.
ACGATTTTTACCGATTTTATGGGCGTAACCCTCAAAAATGGTAAGGGGGGTTACAATTTCAAAAGTGATTTTTAAGTAAATTTTTGGTATGGGGATGTCTAAAAAAAAGTTTTAAGTAAGCCTACGTGCTAAATTTACGATTTTTACCGATTTTATGGGCGTAACCCTCAAAAATGGTAAGGGGGGTTACAATTTCAAAAGTGATTTTTAAGTAAATTTTTGGTATGGGGATGTCTAAAATAAAGTTTTAAGTAAGCCTACGTGCTAAATTTACGATTTTTATCGATTTCAGGGGCGTAACCCTCAAAAATGGTAAGGGGGGTTACAATTTCAAAAGTGATTTTAAGTTAATTTTTGGTATGGGCATGTCTAAAATAAAGTTTTAGGTAAGCCTACGTGCTAAATTTACGATTTTTATCGATTCCATGGGCGTAACCCTAAAAAATGGTAAGGGGGTAACAATTTCAAAAGTGATTTTTAAGTAAATTTTTGGTGTGAGGATGTCTAAAATAAAGTTTTAGGTAAGCCTGCGTGCTAAATTAACGCTTTTTATCGATTCCATGGGCGTAACCCTCAAAAAATGATAAGGGTAAAATCCTAAAAGTGGTTTTTAATGTAAATTTTTGCAATGGAATGTCTAAAATAGAGTTTGGGGTATGCCTAGAGTGAAAATTTACGATTTTTACCGATTTCATGGGCGTATCCCTAAAAATTATCAGCGGGGTAAACTCATAAAATTGCCATCATACGTCAAAATCTTTTTAGTAACACATCCGGTATTGCCTCAGAGGTCAGTTCTATTTTTAGTGACACCTCTAGGGTTTCAAGTGTATATATCTGAGAAGCTTGTAATCAGACATACACTTACAGTTGTTGACGATGGATGTGTCTCGTACCTTCAAACACATACAATTAAGTTTTATCTTAGATCTTTAATGTTATAGTATGTTACTTTAGTAACCTATTTTCGAAAAGTTGTTTTTTTTAGTATCCACGTGTTATTTGTGTAACCTAAAATTATAGTCATCATCTAGTTTTAAGACATAGAGAGACACAGGGGCTGCGTTACTTTCACACACACGCGCAAAAAACGCGACAGGGTTAGACAAACCCTTGTTAGTTAACAACAGAAATGACTTTGAAACGTTTATCGATAGATTAAATGAAAGTGATATATTAGGTTATACAGACAAAAATAGGGAGACAATCAAATACACCTTGGAAGCCTTAGTCAGTACGAGTGTTTTTCAGCCTTTGCTTCCTAGTTTTCTGTCCTTGCCTCTTAGGTTTCTGCCATTGCCTCCTAGGTTTCTGTCCTTGCCTCCTAGGTTTCTGTCCTTGCCTCCTAGGTTTCTGCCCTTGCCTCCTAGGTTTCTGACCTTGCCTCCTAGGTTTCTGTCTTTGCCTCTTAGGTTTCTGCCCTTGCCTCTTAGGTTTCTGCCCTTGCCTCCTAGGTTTCTGCCCTTGCCTCCTAGGTGTCTGCCCTTGCCTCCTAGGTTTCTGTCCTTGCCTCCTAGGTTTCTGCCCTTGCCTCCTAGGTTTCTGACCTTGCCTCCTAGGTTTCTGACCTTGCCTCCTAGGTTTCTGTCTTTGCCTCTTAGGTTTCTGCCCTTGCCTCTTAGGTTTCTGCCCTTGCCTCCTAGGTTTCTGCCCTTGCCTCCTAGGTGTCTGCCCTTGCCTCCTAGGTTTCTGTCCTTGCCTCCTAGGTTTCTGCCCTTGCCTCCTAGGTTTCTGACCTTGCCTCCTAGGTTTCTGTCTTTGCCTCTTAGGTTTCTGCCCTTGCCTCTTAGGTTTCTGCCCTTGCCTCCTAGGTTTCTGCCCTTGCCTCCTAGGTTTCTGTCCTTGCCTCCTAGGTTTCTGCCCTTGCCTCCTAGGTTTCTGCCCTTGCCTCCTAGGTTTCTGACCTTGCCTCCTAGGTTTCTGTCTTTACCTCTTAGGTTTCTGCCCTTGCCTCCTAGGTTTCTGACCTTGTCTCCTAGGTTTCTGACCTTGCCTCCTAGGTTTCTGCCTACATTTTTGTGATCTGGTGGTAATATTTTTCTCGGCCTATGGGAAGACCTTGACGAATTTGGCAAAATGCAGGACAAGAAGAGACCACACATGAAGTCATGGAAATACCCATTACACAAAGAGCTCTAGGTTTCTGACCTTGCCTCCTAGGTTTCTGACCTTGCCTCTTAGGTTTCTGCCCTTGCCTCCTTGTTTTCTAACACAGCTTCCTAGATTTCTGACCTTCCCTCCTTGTTTTCAGCCTTTGCTTCCTAGTTTTCTGTCCTTGCCTCTTAGGTTTCTGCCCTTGCTTCCTAGGTTTCTGTCCTTGCCTCCTAGGTTTCTGCCCTTGCCTCCTAGGTTTCTGCCCTTGCCTCCTAGGTTTCTGACCTTGCCTCCTAGGTTTCTGCCCTTGCCTCCTAGGTTTCTGCCTTGCCTCCTAGGTTTCTGTCTTTGCCTCTTAGGTTTCTTACCTTCCCTCTTTGGTTTCTGCCCTTGCCTCTTTGGTTTCTGCCCTTGCCTCCTAGGTTTCTGACCTTACCTCCTAGGTTTCCCCTCTTTGGTTTCTGCCCTTGCCTCCTTGGTTTCTGACCTTGCCTCCTAGGTTTCTGCCCTTGCCTCTTTGGTTTCTGCCCTTGCCTCCTAGGCTTCTGACCTTGCCTCTTTGGTTTCTGACCTTGCCTCCTAGGTTTCTGACCTTCCCTCTTTGGTTTCTGACCTTCCCTCCTTGGTTTCTGCCCTTGCCTCGTAGGTTTCTGCCCTTGCCTCCTAGGTTTCTGTCTTTGCCTCTTAGGTTTCTTACCTTCCCTCTTTGGTTTCTGCCCTTGCCTCTTTGGTTTCTGCCCTTGCCTCCTAGGTTTCTGACCTTACCTCCTAGGTTTCCCCTCTTTGGTTTCTGCCCTTGCCTCCTTGGTTTCTGACCTTGCCTCCTAGGTTTCTGCCCTTGCCTCTTTGGTTTCTGCCCTTGCCTCCTAGGTTTCTGACCTTGCCTCTTTGGTTTCTGACCTTGCCTCCTAGGTTTCTGACCTTCCCTCTTTGGTTTCTGACCTTCCCTCCTTGGTTTCTGCCCTTGCCTCGTAGGTTTCTGCCCTTGCCTCTTAGGTTTCTGTCCTTGCCTCCTAGGTTTCTGCCCTTGCCTCTTTGGTTTCTGCCCTTGCCCCCTAGGTTTCTGCCCTTGCCTCTTTGGTTTCTGCCCTTGCCCCTAGGTTTCTGACCGTGCCTCCTAAAAGGTTCTGTATAAACTTTTGTACTAATACCGTTTTCCCACACCCGGTAGGATGGGACTTACCCCTACAAATCGGTTTCTTCGTGTATCGATATGCAAAGCTTCGTATGTTAGATTTTTATTTCGAGTTCTTAGATAAGTTTGTAGATAGGTCCAACTTTCAGTTATGTGAAACAGATACTGATAGTTTATACTTAGCCTTAAGCGCCCCTAAGTTAGAGGACATAGTTAAGTCAGGTCTGCGGGATGAGTTTAATAGTGTATAGAAAGACTGGTTTCCTGCCGAGTTTTGTGATGAACATACTAGCAAGCCAGACTGTGTAAACTGTAAGGGTGTTAAAGCATACACCAAACGAACGCCCGGGCTTTTAAAACTAGAGTACGAAGGGACGGCTCTTGTTAGTTTATGTAGTAAGACGTACCATTGCAGTGGGGATTACGATAAAATCAGTTGTAAAGGGTTAAGTAAGCAACACAACAAATTAGCTAAAGATATGTTTTTAGAGGTTCTCGCTACGCAAAAGGCCAAGGGTGGGAAAAATGTAGGATTCAAAGTCTTAAATAATTCCATATTTTCCTACAGTCAAACAAGAAATGCTCTTTCCTATTTCTATATAAAAAGAAAGGTAGCTGATGATAACGTCTCGACTACACCTCAAGATATTTAACTCTTTACACTACCACCATGGACTGCCCAGCAACCTCTAACAGTTTCACCCCGTATGATTCATTTATGACATAGAGCTAAGCAGACACCAACTACATAGCTATAAATAAATGTTATCCCTGTACTATATATTTACTCAATGTACTGAATATTTTTGTAATGTTATATTATATCCACTGTATGTTTTACACCTATTGAGATAATAAAAGAATAAAATATATCTTCGTCTTTTGTTTTATATTGATTGTTTTTTATTGATGTTGTATAATCTACTAACCTATCACTATCGATTAAGTACATCAAGAACTCCAAAGTCAGCACACACCAAACATAAACAGGTCACTTCCGGGGTCACCGGGACTAGAGGTCAACATCCCGACACGAGCAGTCATGGTTAACTCCCCTTGTCTCTCGTGTACATGTGGTGCGCTGCGCACCACACTATATATCTTTGTTAATTTACGGGCAAAATGATAAGCAGTTGGACCCTTGTATACTACTTCCATGATTCGCTTCTATAGGTCAGAAATGGCCCTATATGTCTCCGATTAATTCTCTTTCTCACTTATATTGACATAGATTTGTTGCATAAAACGTTTTTCATTTTCTGAAATGCTATTTATGCCTAAACTATTCTATACATTTTTTTATTTATGTGGTGCATCTTCCATCTGATGTTATTATTGTGCCCAAGTATTTGACGCGTTGCACTTGTTTCAGATTTGTCCTGTTTATTTTTATGCTGCATGATGGTGATGATTGTTTCTTCGATATGTCCATTACTTCTGTTTTCTTACTATTCAGGCTGAGACCTTTCTTGTTGCTTTCTTTTACTATTATGTCTATCATTTCTTTTAATTCATTCTCTGTCTCTGATGTTAAGACGGTGCATATAGCAAATTGTTTATGTTGTGAGCGTTGACTTCAATTCTTTGTTTGTCTACTATTGATCCAATATTTTTGCTGTAATGTGAAAACAAATCCGACGACAGAACAGCTTTGTCTGACTCCTTGTTTTATATATTGCAACTCTCCTTTTTGGTTGCTGACTCCTATGGCTGTTGTTGGTTGCCAATACATGATTCTATGATTCTCAGATCCTTGCAATCAATGTTTAATTTCTCCAGCATATTGATTATTTCCACATGCTTTACTTTGTCAAATGCTTTTGTGTAGTCTATAAAGCACAAATATAGATATTTCTCTACCTCTAAAGGTCTTTTTTATCAATGTTCTCAGGATGTATATTGCATTATTGGTGCCTTTTCCTTCAACAAATCCACATGGTTCCTCACTTATTTCTGGTTTTGTTTTATTTCTTACACTTTTCATGATAATTCTTTGCTATATCACCTAATGAGGAAACACAAAAGAGATTGATAATACAGCTGCAAATAAAAGTGATAAGACAGTTTTAATATTACAGAACAAACAAGCAACATTAAATACAAAGAGAGCAAAATGGTGCCAGCCTTGGACATTAACACCATTCTAAAATGAGAAGTCATCACAATAAGAATGAAATGTGAAAAAAAATGAATGTGACAATAGGAGACATCAGAAATGAGAATATAAGGAGACGAGTTAGTAACATCAGTGCTGGATCATATCAAAGAAGAAACTTAATGGCTTGGACACGTAAAACGATACTCACATGAGACCTGGAGATGAGACCGAAACACTCAGAAACAATGAAAAGACAGGGAAAAGGTAGACCTATAAAGCCAACAAATTATGATAGTTTTTTCCTAATATTGGATATTAGCTCTCTTTTTGCTTTGACCTCTTTCAGAACGTCTTCATTACTCTTCTTAGCTGCCCATGGTATTCTCAACATTCTTCTATAAAACCACATTCCTACAGCCTCCAGTGATTTCCTCGTCTGTTGTCCTATTGTCCATGATACACATCCATATGTTAAGACTGGCTCTATATAACATTTACGAACTATTTTTCTATTGTCCAAAATGGCTTGCACATTATCTTCCTCATTTTTTTTTTAAAGCTGCTTTTGCCTGAGCCATTCTGCATCTCACCTCTTTTGTACATCTACTATCTGAGGTTAACATTGTTCACAAATATTTAAATTCATTTACCTATTTTAATATTGTTGCACTTGTCTTTATTGTGCATTGCCAGGATGTTGTTTTTTTATTGTTACAATTACTTCTGAATTTTTGTATTAAGGCTGAGTCCTTTATTTTTTGCTTCTCTTCACTATAAAGTCTAACATTTCTTGTAACTCATTTTCACTCTTATCTATTACGACTGCATCGACAGCATAAATTAAACACATACATAAATATTAAATACATAATTAAATAATAAGCATCACAATGAGCACCAAGCTGGAGATACACAACAGAACATTGATCTGAATCCTCCATTTAATCTTCGGTAGGATTCTCCTCGCCCAAGTCCAGTTTTCACTGCAGAAGTAGAGATCATAATACAGACATTGAATGACATTACCGTCAAGGAAGTGACGTTATTATTGGACATTAGTGTTGGATCATCACATTTACTTTTATAGTCGATTCAAGATGGCAAAGTAAACAAGCTGTGTCCTTTTCAGTGTTGCTTGTATTAGGTGTGATATATACATTAGAATATGATTCTAACAGGAGTGTATACCATCTATCTTTACGACACATAGTACCATTGCAGCGGTATGTCGGGGGTGGGGGGGGGGGGCAACGATAGAACCAGAGGGATAAAGGCAGCTTGGTCAAGCAGTCGCCACGACGTGTGCGACTCAGGATTTTTATTTCTCCCCGGATAGAAAAAATCCTTTCTGTCTACCGTGGGCTTCGAACACCGTACGTCAGCTTTTCAGCCAGCGGAACAGTGGTTTTAGCCGCACGGCCACAGAAATTGAGCCAATCCTAAGCAACATAAAGAAACTCAAAATAAACTGGTTTGCCCATATGGAAAGAATGCCGTGTGATTACTTACTACACAAAGCATATATTTAAAGAGGAGAAGGGAGAAGATCAAGAGACAGACCTAGAGTAAAATGGACAGACAACATCAAGGAACGTTACAACAGCAGCAATTAACAAAGCTTGAAGTCGACGAAAGGGTGAGAACCAGAACTTTGTATCTCCTTCGATTCCTCGAGGAAGTGAAGAAAAAGGAAGTCTTGGATCAATCCCATCATTCATTGTGAGCTGAAGTTCCGAGAAGTGCACAAGATGGGTGCAGCGGCGGTTCGCGAGTGTCTGTGCACCCACCCGAAATCATTCTTTTCCAAGGGTACACGATTGTCAATTATTCCATGTAAATGCACTGACATAGGGGAATATTTTACTCTCTCATTCTTTCTTTCTTTCTTTCTTTCTTTCTTTCTTTCTTTCCTTTTTTATCTTTCTTTCTTTTTTTGTCTTTCTTTCTTTCTTTCTTTTTCTTCCTTCCTTTCTTTCTTTCTTTCCTTCTTTCGAGTGTCGAAGGAGATACAAAGTTCTTGTTCTTGCCTTTTTGTCTGCTTTACTCATTGTTAATTGATGTTATTGTAGCGTTTCTTTTATGTTTATGTACCGTTTCTTTTGATGTTATTGTACCATTCCTTTGATGTTGTTATAGCGTTTTTTTGACGTTGTGCCGTTTCCTTGATCTTGTTGTGCCGTTTCTTTGATGTTCTCTCTATTCGGAGTATTTTGTTGAACAATATAAACGTTAGTTGCAATAAATGGCATGTAAACCCCCCACAAATATTTATATATGGCTTCCTATTGAACGTCTCTTATATATATATATATTTAAGTAAGAGGTAAAGAGCTCCGTCAGGCCAAGTGGCGTACAGGGAATATGGTGTTAGTGACCATACATTTTACAGACCTTCGGCACATGATTTTTCGGGTAATGTGGTCGGTATCACGCCCGTGCCGCTTTACTTTCCCAGATTTAAAATTCGGTACACTTTTAGGCTGGATGAAACTGTAAGTCGTCGAACAGGATCGAATCCTACCTCTTGTCTTTTGTAGTCAAGTTCACTAACCACTGTGCTATCACGGCTCCTTATATATATATATATATATATATATATATATATATATATATATATATATATATATATATTGCTATTTGGTCATAATTAATCGTTATGGTGGTCCATAGAATATATAAGGAAACAACAGATAAAATGGTTTGGCCACGTGAGAAGGCAGAAAGAACAAAACACAACACAACCAGCCTTCAACAAACGTTGTGAGAACACCAGACCCAAGGGTCTACCACGAAAAAGACGGTTCGATGTAATATTAGAAGCACTAGGAAACATAACAGCAGAAGAGCAAAAGACCGCAAATTATATCTCCCCTCGATGCTGAAAGGCAGATGAGGAATGAAAGAAGTTATTGTGGTCTCAGTCGACACAGATAAGATATGTATTGTATCATCTCTGATCCTTGTTTTATTCCTATTTATTTATGTAATCCTTCGTTTGATTTTTTCGTCTACTAATGAAGGCCCTATAAGTGGAGACGTTTATTATTTGCCATAAAGCTGTAACTTGTAATTTATCTCCAATTATTTTCCGCAGTATTATCTGAGTTTAAATTTGAATTGAATGTTCTTAACTTCAACATCCGCATACCTTTTAGTCACAATTAACGTCGGTGACAGTACGAAACATGTAAATAAGAGAAGATCGCAGGACATGAAAGTACGTCTAATCGGACTCATTAATTTGGAGCTTTATACTTTTGAACTTTAGAAGCATTACAATGTAGATAAAGGACTTAATGCTGATAATTGAGTTATCTTTTAATTATTTACAAATTTGTGTTACAGATCTTTAAACAATCGGTTCGGAAATTAGTGATGAATAGTGGTTATGTTGGAGGTAAAAGAACAAACAATACATCATAAGATCTTTAGTTGAAAGAGCAATAGAGGTAATAGAGGTAATAGAAGTGAAAACAGATCTATACCTATTTTTCATAGATTACACCAAGGCAGTTGACAAAGTAAAGCACCAAGAAATAATCAAAATTTTAGAAGGCATAAACGTAGACAGCTAAGTAAGAATAATAAAGAACAGGTACTGGGACCAAACAGCGGTCAAACGAACTGGAAATCAAAGGGATGTTTCAACAAATAAAACAAGGTGTTAGGCAAGGTTGTGTACTGTCACCAGATTTATTTAATATTTTTAATAGTGAGTTATTTTAAGATCTATAACGGACATAATTTGAATAACACAATTGGAAGTCATGATATAAATAACCTCTGGTATGCTGATCATACAGTCTTAATCGCTAAGAGTGAAAATGACTTACACAAATTGTTAGACATTATAGTGAAGGAAAGCAAGAATAAAGCACTCAGAGGCTCAATAGCAAAAAGACAGAAATAATGGTAGCAACAAATAACAAAGACACTACTGCAATGCACAAAAAAGGCAAGTGGAGTAATATTAAAACAGGTAAATGAATTTACATATCTGGGAATAATGTTAACCTCAGATGGTAGATGTACAACAGAGGTGAGATGTAGAATAGGTCAGGAAAAAAAAACAGCTTTAAAAAAATGAGGAAGATAATGTGCATTCCATTGTTGACACAAGAAAAAGAATTCTTGGAAACAAGAAAGAGTTCGTAAATGTTATGTAGAAACAGTCTTAACATATGGATGTGAATAATAAACAACAGGACAGCAGACAAGAGAATCACTGGAGACTGTAGAAATGTGGTTTCACAGAAGAACGTTGTGAATACCATGGACAGCTAAGAAGAGCAATGAGTACGCTCTGAAAGAGGCCAAAGCAAAAAGAGAGTTAATTTCTCTTAGCAAAGTAAGTTGTAATTGGAGAGATACATAATCTAGGGCGATCTTTAAAGTTATCTTGGAAATAAAGGTAAAGGTCAAGTACGAGACTTGAACCGGCGTCTTAGCACGCGAGTTTACACCCATATGTGCTCGGCCGCCTATCCAGAAATGTTCGGAGATTTCTGGATAGTGTCGCTTCAAGCATCGAAACTCACAATGCGAGGCGACATTCCTCAACTTCCCAGGGTAATACCCTGGTACCCATTTCTGCCAAACGGCTGGGTCAACCGTGGGGGTATTTTTTTTTCTTCCAACCACGAGTACAACTCACACTGCTCCCAGTGGGAATCGAACACGGGTTGTCCGAACGTCGCTAGTCCAGTTGGGTGGTTTTCCCAATTAGGCTACCCAGGCGCCCAAAAGAAATGCCAGGTTTAAACATCAATGATTACATAATTAATAACGCAAGATGGATAGATATCTAGACAGGGCAGACAGACAGACAGACAGACATATATAATTTAAAAAAAAAAAAAACATTATTTTCGTAGGAAACAAAGGCGGCGTTAAATGTTGGCTCAAAAACAAGTTTAGCGTCGGAAAATTTTAGGAAGAATAATTTACGATCGAAGTTATTGATCTGTGAGTGAAGCCAGTGCTGCATCCGCGACCTGCACGTGACGGTGTTTGCGAGACGACACGGTTTGACAGCCTGTAGGTAGATGCCCAGGTAGGTGCCCAGGTAGATGCCCAGGTAGATGCCCAGGTAGATGTCCAGGTAGGTGCCATGCCATTGATCTTTGAAAAGACTGTTTCATCATTTGTAGTTCACACTGGACTTTTAAATTAAATCAGTACGACGAAACATCAACATTTAATTTAAAAACTGGAAGCAGATTCCTATGATAGGTTTACAAGTATTAGTAAGTCACAAAGTAAATTAAGGTAGAAGATAAGCTACATTGTTGACATGATGTTATATGTGTTTCTAAACATTCCTCATTTAAATGGATCTATACGCTTTATTTCATATATATTTCTACGTCACGAAACGGGAATAAACGTAATGATAAAATATATGAAAAAAAAAATAGAAAAAAAAAGGGTATGGTTATAGTTGTACGTAATAACTGGACGCAACAAATTAGAACAACGTTTCGGCTCACTGTTACATGAAGTTCTAACAAGACCGTTTTTTATATTTTTATCTATATATTTTTTTAAAAATGTCTCATTAGCTTTTCTGCAGTTTTTTTTAAAAACCGAAACGTTGTTCTAATTTGTGTCGTACATTTATTACGTAATGCTTTAACCATACCGTTTTTTTTCTACTTGTGTCTATATATTTTTTGTTTAATTTCTCATAAATTTACCGCAGGTTCATATTTTTATGCATTTCTTTGCTTTGACCCTAATAAACAGGAATGTTTGCTTTTGTTTTATTTATTTTATTTTATTTAATATTGTTATTTCAGATCAGCTTTTCTAACTGTGACAAAACATTCATTGGTCGATCCGTGATCTGTTGGCAGACAGGTGTCAAATGCCCACTCGAATCACTTTTAATTTGCCGTATCTCCTGTTTATCACTCGATGTCCACTTGTAACTAAACAAATTCTTTTTAAACAGACTGGCGTACACACTTCGCAGTCCCTCCGCTCTGAGTGCTACATGTTTTCTAGAAGTATTACATGGAACTGTAACACACATGAAGTAATTGATTTGAACATTCCGGTACAGAAATATTAAAAAAAAAAAATCAGATAAAAATAGTCTCACACGTCGTGGCAACTGCTTTGATCAAGAAGCCTTTATCCCTCTGGACCTGCAGTGAGTCTCCCGACATACACCAGCAATAGCATATTTTATTTATTTTTTTTAGTATAGAGAATTGATAGCGTGAAACAGGGGGTGGGTGGTCTAGAGGTAGCGATTCAGTCTCTGGTCAAGAAGGTTCAGGTTTCGTTCCCACCACAGGCGGTGGAAAATTTAAAAATCGGAGTGAGAGCCGATGTCCAGCCCTCTCGAATAACGACAAAAAACATGAGGTTCTGGGTTCTGTGTGAGTTCTGCTAATGTTTCAACAACTCATAGCAGCTGCAAATGAAGAAATGAAGGCCCACATTTCCTGTTGCCCGAACGAAAGAAAAAAATCAACTAAAGAAACGTTAAGATTCTCGACAATAAAAATGAGAGTACCTATGAAAGTCGGGGATAATCTGCCTGTATGGCGAGGGACACTTGAGCACACGGCTGCTGGTGTAAAAAAATATTTAAACGCAAATTTCAGGCACTCGGGACTTCACAAGAGATATTAAAAGCTGGCGAACACAAACAACTAACATATCGTGAAAGCGGCAACATAAGATGTGAGATGTGGTGTGTGATATCATTTGTGCGGCCTGCCATTGCTAATATTTGCCATTGATATTTCTAGACTTGCGAGTTAAAGACCCTTTCTGTTTTCGTAGCGCCTATTAATAGCGGTATGGGTTGTGGTTCCTGTCGTGCCAAGTAGGTAGCTTCTCGATGCCACTTCTTATTCTGCTATCATAGCTCGTTCAGACTAGGACTCCGGTCTCTCTTATGAAGGCAGCTGTCTGTTTCAGTGATTCGGTACTATTTAATTTTAATTTGTTGTTTCTTTACATTGACACGTATATATATATATATATATATATATATATATATATATATTCACTTTATCTCTTATTTTATCATTATTTTGACAGAATTGGAAACAAAATATAAGAGAAGACATCAAATACAAGATTAACAACAGACAAGAATGGATAGTTTAGCCGACCTAAAAGATTCTATGATGAGAAGCCATGTTACTGTTCATTGGTTTAGACACGGATTGCGTCTCCATGACAACCCCGCTTTATTGGATGGTTTGGAGAACTGTCAGGAGTTTTACCCAGTCTTCATCTTCGACGGTACAGTTGCAGGTATCATTAAAAATATGACAGCATTTTACACGAGCAGGAATAGCGATATTAACTTTAGATTGTATCGTTTACAGTATCAATAGATGTTGTCATTTTAAATGTTAAAAACATATATTTTCTAAGCTATATTTTACATTGAATCATGACGGTGTTAACTTTGCGGAACTTTGGTGTATTGTAAGAACTTGAATTTATTAACAATTAGAACGATTGTTAACAGTTATTCTCAGGTATTCATGTTTGTAATTTTTTTTTAAATTTAAAATATTTAACTAATGCTAATGGAAAGAGACAGTTGAACAGATTAAAAACATACATCAAGAGTAGGCAGCTCTTATCGCCAGTAGAGACAAGGGTTGTATATTGGTAATGGGATGGCGATGAAGTTGCAAACATTGGCCCGTATATGTCTGGTAACTGTAGGGGACCTTTGCTCTCCAGCTCCACAGAAGCTCTAAAACAGATCATCACTGAAACTCAATAAATGAGGTCAATATGGTCACATTAATTATGTTAATTAGATTAATACATTAATCAAACCATATTAAATCATGTATATTTTAAAAACTAATTAAAGAATTCAAGTTACACATACATTTTATTATTGAGTTAAATGAAAACTATGTGTTTATGTTTTAAATAATTAAAATGGGCTAAAGAGCTTCAGCTCATAGGCCGCTGAATTCATAATAACAAATGATAATAAAATATGTTCATTGTACATCAATATTGTTCTTGCGCAAGCATTATCTTCCACTGATCGTTTTGTATTTAAAATATGAAGAAAACTTTCTGGTAGCTCATAAAGTTGTGATCAAATGTACATTCATTTACTTAGCATGATGCAGTTGTTCGCATTTGATCTCCGCGCAGAAACGACCGTAGTCGTTAGTTACAGCCATAATCTGAAGTGGAAGGCTGATTTTATAATTATTAACAGATTGATATAAACGTGAATCTCACTTCTCGAATGTTCGATTGAACATTATCACTCTTCACATATTTGGCAATTAATTTTTCACTTCTTAAGAAAGTCTGAATTGGCGCTGGTTATGACACACATTGCGGAAGTCAACTGACAGTATTACACGACACGCTCTTTTTTTGGAATTTCTAAGGAAAAAGACAAACAGAAAGACCAAAATATTTTTGGAGAAGGCAGACGGAAGCAGAGATGAAGATGATTGAGAAAACATGGAATGATCTTGACAGAATGGCATGAAACAGAACGGTTTGGAAAGTGTTTGTTGAAGACCTATGCTCCACAGGGTGTTGAAAGGTAGAAGAAGAAGAAGAGAAAAGTATGAAACCAATTCGGTTGTTATCAAAATAGGATGTTATCTTAGATAGAAGATATATTGATGCCTTAATGCTGGCTACTTAGTCTTCTTGAAATGTGATCGCCCATTATGTATTTGTGTCTATAACATTTTATAGCACTTAACTTGTGTTGCAAACAAAAGTTTTATTTTGTCAAAATATTAACCTTTCACCCCTAGCAGTTAAACATAAAATAGAGATCATAACCCTCTAACTGTGACTGTAACGTTAGAACTTGAAATAAGTGGCCCGACCATCTGATGAGAGAGGGAGAGAGAGAGGGAGAGAGAGGGAGAGAGAGGGAGAGAGAGAGAGAGAGTGAATGAGTAAAAGTCGCACCTCATATTTACGATACTTCCTATAACATCAAAGACCACCAGAACAACATCCTATGAGATCAATATTCTATTATTTTCTCTTTAATGTATAAATTACAATAAGACAATCCACAAAGTACTTGCTATCAACCACCAGCACTGCAGCATCTTCCTCTCTCTCTCTCTCTCTCTCTCTCTCTCTCTCTCTCTCTCTCTTAAAATAATTGTCACAAATTCTTCTCTTGACACAAACATTCATTTTCTCATTTCCACCACTCACCCTCTTATAAAGTTCTTTTCTTTTCTATACTTTAAACAAAAAATTTGTTATGACGATTTCCCGCTTCCCATTTCTCCTATTAAATCATTGATAACTTCATTTTCTCTGTTGTCTGGAGTTTACGATCCTGAGTCTAGTCAAAGACAAGGGGAAATCAGTGACGGTGGAACACTAATGGATTAAAAACAATCCCAGATATGTCTTTAATGGTGATAATGCTAGCTCGTGGCTTCTATGTCTGATAGGAATGTCAAATGCTGCCTTCCCAAGAATGCAGTTTCTCTTGGAGACACTTCAAGACCTGGACAACAATCTCAAGTCTTGTGGGTCTCGTCTGTACGTGCTTCATGGTGACCCTGTGGATGTGTTTGACAGGCTTATTGAGGTAAAGCCTTTAGTTTATCACTCAAACAAGTTGTAGAGATCGACAGACTTATTGAGGTAATGCCTTTAGTTTATAACTCAAACAAGTTGTACAGATAGACAGACTTACTGAGGTAATGCCTTTAGTTTATCACTCAGAAAAGTTGTAGAGACTGGCAGACAGACAGACAGACAGATAGACAGACGGACATACAGAGAAACAGACAGGCAGACAGACAAACAGACGGACGGACATACAGACAGACGGACAGACAGACAGGCAGGCAGACAGAGAGACGGATGGACATACAGACAAGCGTACAGACATACAGAGACACAGACAGATAGGCAGATGGATGGACATACAGAGACACAGACAGATAGGCAGATGGACAGATAGACGGACGGACGGACATACATATGAGGGGGCCTCGGTAGCCTAGTTGGGAAAAACCACCCGACTGGACTACCGACGTTCGGACAACCCGTGTTCGATTCCCGCTGGGAGAAGTGTGAATTGTACTCGTGTTTGGAAAAAAAAAATACCCCCACGGTCGACCCAGCCGTTGGCAGAAATGGGTACCAGGGTATTACCCTGGGAAGTTGAGGAATGTCGCTTCGCATCTGAGCTTCGATGCTTGAGGCGACACTATACAGAAATCTCCGAACATTTCTGGATAGGCGGCCGAGCACATATGGGTGTAAACTCGCGTGCTAAGACGCCGGTTCAAGTCTCGTACTTTACCTTTACCTTTACCTTTACGGACATACTGACGGACGGACAGACAGATAGATAGACAGGCGGACAGACATACAGAGACACAGACAAATAGACAGATGGATGGACATACAGACAGGTGGACAGACACACAGAGACACAGGCAAATAGACAGATGGATGGACATACAGACAGGCGGACAGACATACAGAGACACAGACAGATAGCAGATTGATGGACATACAGACAGGCGGACAGACATACAGAGACACAGACAGATGGATGGAAATACAGACAATGGCATTCTACTAACAGACACTGGACTTCTATTGATTTTATTCCCCCACGTCAACAATATCCAATGATTCAAATCAAATGCCAAAAAAGTTACTCCATTTTTTGGTTGTATTTATTTTTTATAAAAAAGTTAAGTACCCCCGTCACGCCAAGTGGCGTATAGGGAACACGGGTTAGTGACCATAAATTATACAGACATGATCGGCAGGTTATAGTATCGATGATGACGTGACCAGCAAGGTTATATGACTGATCATGACGTGACCAGCAAGGTTATGGGACTGATCATGACGTGACCAGCAAGCTTATAGGACTGATCATGACGTGACCAGCAAGGTTTTGGGACTGATCATGACGTGACCAGCAAGGTTATAGGATTGATGATGACATGATCGGCAGGTTATAGTATCGATGATGACGTGACCAGCAAGGTTATGGACTGATCATGACGTGACCAGCAAGCTTATAGGACTGATCATGAAGAGACCAGCAAGGTTTTGGGACTGATCATGACGTGACCAGCAAGGTTATAGGACTGATCATGACGTGACCAGCAAGGTTTTGGGACTGATCATGACGTGACCAGCAAGGTTATAGAACTGATCATGACGTGACCAGCAAGGTTATAGAACTGATCATGACGTGACCAGCAAGGTTATAGAACTGATCATGACGTGACCAGCAAGGTTATAGAACTGATCATGACGTGACCGGCAAGGTTATAGAACTGATCATGATGTGACTAGCAAGGTTATAGGACTAATGATGACGTGACCAGCAAGTTTATAAAACTGATCATGACGTGACCAGCAAGGTTATAGGAATAATGATGACATGAATTAAGAGTGCGGCGTAACCAACATAGTTTAATGTACATTACAGGAATGGGCAGTAACTCGTATAACATTTGAGCAAGATCCTGAGCCTATTTGGCAAAAGCGGGACAATGACGTCAAAGCATTGTGTTCCATGCGTGACGTGGAATGGATTGAGCGCGTCAGCCACACTCTATGGGATCCTCATTTGTAAGTTACTAAAGTCAACAGTGACATACTGTGTTCAATAGCAAATTCAATGAAAGTCGTTTAACAATAACATTTCAGTACTTCGCCCTTGTTACACGCATTGGAAAAAAACAAATTGCACTCCTAATTCTTTTTAAAAAAATATTATTATTATTATTTACTTATTATTTACCTATTTACATTATTTACAAATAGACGCACTCTGTACAGGGCCCTATTATAGTAAAATGTGAGTTAAGAAAGGGCACTCGAGCTAGATATTAGTAAAACTACCGTACTTAACTACGATATTAGTTCACGTAGGAGTTTCCACTAAAAATAAACGTGTTAAATTTATTGTAATACTTTCATCAAATTATGCCTAGACACAGTATAGTATAGGATGCCCATTACTTTTGATTTAAAGAAGTGCTTTGTCTTAAAACATTTTTCCAAGAAGTTTCTAGTCTATTCTATAACTCTATATTGGGTGGTCTAGAGGTAAGACGTCGACCTCTGGACAAGAAGGTCTCGGGTTCCATCTCCATCACAGGCGGTAAGAATTAAAAAAAAAAAATCAAATCGGTTTTTTTCTTCGAGGTAATACTCTCCCCTGTGCTCTGGGTAGTGAGATCCGATGTCTAGCCCTCTCTGGGTAGTGAGATCTGATGTTTAGCCCTCTCTGGGTTGTGAGATCTGATGTTTAGCCCTCTATGGGTAGTGAGATCTGATGTTTAGCCCTCTCTGGGTAGTGAGATCTGATGTTTAGCCCTCTCTGGGTAGTGAGATCCGATGTCTAGCCCTCTCTGGGTAGTGAGATCCGATGTCTAGCCCTCTCTGGGTAGTGAGATCTGATGTTTAGCCCTCTCTGGGTAGTGAGATCTGATGTTTAGCCCTCTCTGGGTAGTGAGATCTGATGTCTAGCTCTCTCTGGGTAGTGAGATCCGATGTCTAGCCCTCTCTGGGTAGTGAGAACCGATGTCTAGCTCTCTCTGGGTAGTGAGATCAGATGTCTAGCTCTCTCTGGGTAGTGAGATCCGATGTCTAGCTCTCTGTGGGTAGTGAGATCCGATGTCTAGCCCTCTCTGGGTAGTGAGATCTGGTGTCTAGCCCTCTCTGGGTAGTGAGATCCGATGTCTAGCTCTCAGTGGGTAGTGAGATCCGATGTCTAGCCCTCTCTGGGTAGTGGGATCTGGTGTCTAGCCCTCTCTGGGTAGTGAGATCCGATGTCTAGCCCTCTCTGGGTAGTGAGATCCGATGTCTAGCCCTCTCTGGGTAGTGGGATCTGATGTCTAGCCCTCTCTGGGTAGTGAGATCCGATGTCTAGCCCTCTCTGGGTAGTGAGATCCGATGTCTAGCCCTCTCTGGGTAGTGAGATCCGATGTCTAGCCCTCTTTGGGTAGTGAGATCCGACGTCTAGCCCTCTCTGGGTAGTGAGATCCGATGTCTAGCCCTCTCTGGGTAGTGAGATCCGACGTCTAGCCCTCTCTGGGTAGTGAGATCTGATGTCTAGCCTTCTCTGGGTAGTGAGATCCGACGTCTAGTCCTCTCTGGGTAGTGAGATCTGATGTCTAGATCTCTCAGAAAATAGCATTAAAACAGAAGGTCCCGTGCACTCGAGCACGTTCAAGAACCCTTGGCAGTTTAAAGTTAACAATATTAGGCCAAAATTGCCGCTGTCTGGGCAAAAATTGTTAAGCAAATATAACCATCCATGCCGGACGGATGTGTCGGGCCGAAAAGAGCAGAATGCGCAATTATGCCGTAGACTAACGACACAACGCATCCAGGCCCACTTGATGGGTGAAAGGTAAGAAGAAGGCAAACTCTACTGACTTGTATATTTTGTGTTTCATCGATGTTGAAATATTATCATTGTTTTAGTTTTCTTAATATCTCTATCCAATTTATATTCTCGTTTCTTTCTTACTTCTTTCTCAGTGTACAGATTGCACAATCACGCAGACATACCAACTGCTTATTCTTTTTGCATACATCTGCGAGTTAGGTCAAGATTCTTCATTTGCAGCTTTTAAAATAAAAACTGAGATTTCCCTACTTTAAGTCGTTGCTGGTGTCTCGCACTGAACCATTTAGGTATCCATATGTAGTTTTAGTCTTCTAGTCTTTCATTCGGACTGGCGTCATTACAGTCGTGGCATTCCAATATCCGCTCTTCCGTCAGTTCCAACAACCATTGAAGTGTTCATCTACTGATTGTTCCTGTCTTCCATTGATTGAAGTGTTCGTCTACTGATTGTTCCTGTCTTCCATTGATTGAAGTGTTCGTCTACTGATTGTTCCTGTCTTCCATTGATTGAAGTGTTCGTCTACTGATTGCTTCTGTCCTCCATTGATTGAATTGTTCGTCTACTGATTGTTTCTGTCCTCCATTGATTGAAGTGTTCGTCTACTGATTGTTTCTGTCCTCCATTGATTGAATTGTTCGTCTACTGATTGTTTCTGTCCTCCATTGATTGAAGTGTTCGTCTACTGATTGTTTCTGTCCTCCATTGATTGAAGTGTTCGTCTACTGATTGTTTCTGTCCTCCATTGATTGAAGTGTTCGTCTACTGATTGTTTCTGTCCTCCATTGATTGAAGTGTTCGTCTACTGATTGTTTCTGTCCTCCATTGATTGAACGTGCTGCGTTCTTTGCCACTAAGGATACTCATCCTGTTGGGACCACGCGTGGGGCCGCCTCTGCAGAAATATTTGTATACATTTTGTTAAAACAAGATTAGGATATGCATGAACAATCATTCCAATTTTTTTATAAAAACATAGACATGATCAGTCAAGGAAATAAGTTCAGTCCGATAATGTTGATTGCATTATCTCGGGAGTAAAATGGACAGAAATACAAGAAATGAAGAGACCTGATATACAGTTTTAGTTGTAGTCATCAGGTGTCATGCCGGTTGGCGTAAGTGATCATCTCTCTCTACGTCATTCGGTCCCTCATGCATGTTATAATTTCAGTCGGTGATCTTTTATTATGCCATTTCGATGTGCTGTTCAATATTGTTTTCCTCTTGGTTTTCTCCTGCTCATCTTTCCATTCATTTTGCCTGTTGTTATATAATTTCAGATGTAAATGTACTGATTATGTTGTGTTATATTTTATCGTTATGTATTTCTCAGAATCATTAAACACAATGGCGGCTCTCCACCTCTAACATATGCTATGTTCTGCCAAGTGGCAGAGATTGTAGGGCAGCCACCTACTCCAGTGAAAGACCCAAATTTTAATGGCATATCTCTTCCAGTCAGTGACAAGCATGACGACAAATATGGCCTACCGTCTCTGGAATCACTTGGTACGTTCTCAACGATGGTTAATCTTTATTCTGGCAAAATGTTTCATTTTCTTTGCTCTAATTGACACAAATAGATTCATAATCACCATTGAGTGCCGTCTCCGCATCGAAGGTTGGCTACCATGGAGCGCCATTCTACTCTGTCTCTTGCTTTAATGGTGCAGATTGTCATAGGCTGACTTGTCCATCTTTTGATGTTACTCGTCCATGTTAGTCTTGGTCTGCCTCTACCTCTTTTACCTTGTATTTTCCCTTGCAATATTACTTTTATTAGGCTGTTGTGTCTTTTAACACCCCCAAAAATTTCATTTGTCTTGTTCTAATTTAATTAATCTAATTAAAACAAATATTTTAATGTTTTAAGAATTTTCCATTTTCTGATATAATTTCACATGTTAACCGTTCAAAACATTTTACAATAAAGTTTCTAACATATTCTTGTAATATGCTGTTCACAATTTAGTTTCCTTCCCCCAATAAAAAAAAAAAAATAAAACAATAGTTTTTATAAAAGGAGAAGAAACGCGTCTGACAGCAACAGGCCTTGAATCTGCCACAACGATTTATAATTAATGCCACGCGCTAGTATCGGTGAACCAGAACCATCCAGACCCTACTCCACCTCTTCGCAGTGCTTCTATAGCTCGTTTCAAATCATATGCCCAACTTCAAAACGCTATTACTCTCTAACCGTTTGTTAAATACTTTTGAAATTTTCCAAATATTATTAGAATGCAAAAGACCCTTTAAATGTATATTTAACAAATATCTTGCAACTGCAGTTTTCTTAAAGCGGCGATATTTCTTTGATGTTTGTCAAAATTGTAAATTGTGAAGCCCTAAAGAATAGAAATTACCGTAGTTGCTGGTCTACGATTAATTTTCACTAGGTAAGGGCGTGGCCGTAATGGGGAAATAACTGGATAAAACAAAACACCAGGAGAATTATTGTCTGCTCAGTTCGAGGACGGACGATAATATCAAGGTATACCTGTATGTCCAATTTTCATAGTTGTGTGGTCCTGAAAAGTACCGTTTGTTGAACTAATTTAAGGTAATATAGGGGCCAACATTGTGGGGGCTATATACTTTCATTCTGAATCAGACGAGTCTAAAAGATTAATAACTGTTTGGGGTTGAACATTCCACAAACCATCATTTTTCCAATATTCCTCTTCCTGTTTTAAGACGTGGTCTTCACATTTAGCCCAATATTCTTTGTCTATATTTAATAAAGCGAGATTAGCAAGAGTCTTTACATCGCATATTTTGAATGCTGTATTTTCATCTGCCACTTGTCCTTTTAATTTTGCCCAGATTAGTTCTATTGGATTTAAATGAGCATGGTAAGGTGGCAGCCTCAAACTTATATGACCGTGACCACGTCTACACCTATGAATGAACGGAAATGGAACACACAATGCCTCGTGTTTTCTACAAGTGTCTAATTGTGTCAGATAACTCACGTTTAAAGCGTGCAAAATCGTAAATGTGAGCGTGTATGGATTTGTAATCGCTATTTTTAACTTAAATACTGTAAACACTAAGTTTTGACTACATCAATGGGTCGTTATAAATTATATAAATCAAATAAGCAATAATAATAACCAAATGTTTGTTTTTAATGAAATTAATTCCTGTTGGGTTCTAATCATTATAACTTTACATGCAAATTTTGAAAAAAATACAAAAAGCGGTTTAAAAGATATTGATTTTTAAAGTTGGGCACGACTTATGAAACAAGCTATAGTAACATACTAACCGGTCGAGTATAGCAAAGCGAGTAGTGATCGGACAGGGAAAGCAACCCGATACTCACAAATGCCGTGTTGAAATCGGATGTGTTAGGCCGAAAGGCATAAATAAACTACAACACAACACATATACGCTCACTTATCGTCCTTTAAGCGCAGATGATAATGATGGAGACCTTTCCTTTACTCGTAATCGGGTGAATACCAGAGAGAGTAAGAGAAAGGGAGAGAAAGAGATAAAAGAAGGGAAGCATTCACCCTTGTCGACGTTCCTTCATGTGCTGCGTGATATTATCTTTTAAAGATATAAACCTTGAACATTAGTTCCTGCTCTTGGTATCTTTGAAGCAATATTGCTAATCTACTAAGTATTCTGTTGTACTGCCTTTCTGCCAATTACTTTTTTGTACTGTCTATTTAGCCAAGAATTTTATTGTACTGTCTATTTAGCCAAGAACTTTATTTTACTGTCTATTTAGCCAAGAATTTTATTGTACTGTCTATTCTGCCAAGAATTTTATTGTATTGTCTATTCTGCCAAGAATCTTATTGTACTGTCTATTCTGCCAAGAATTTTATTGTACTGCCTATTCTGCCAAGAATTTTATTGTACTGTCTATTCTGCCAAGAATTTTGTTGTACTGCCTATTCAGCCAAGAATGTTATTGTAGAGTCTATTTAGCCAAGAATGTTATTGTAGAGTCTATTCTGCCAAGAATTTTATTGTACTGTCTATTCTGACAAGAATTTTGTTGTACTGCCTATTCTGCCAAGAATTTTATTGTAGAGTCTATTCTGCCAAGAATTGTTTTGTACTGTTAATTCTGACAAGAATTTTATTGTACTGCCTATTCTGCCAAGAAATTTATTGTACTGTCTATTCTGCCAAGAATTTTATTGTACTGTCTATTCTGACAATAATTTTATTTTACTGCCTATTCTGCCAAGAATCTTTTTGTACTGTCTATTCTGCCAAGAATTTTATTGTACTGTCTATTCTGACAAGATTTTTATTGTACTGTCTATTCTGACAAGAATTGTATTGTACTGCCTATTCTGCCAAGAATTTTATTGTACTGTCTATTCTGACAAGAATTTTGTTGTACTGTCTATTCTGCCAAGAATTTTATTGTACTGTCTATTCTGACAAGAATTTTGTTGTACTGTCTATTCTGACAAGAATTTTATTGTACTGTCTATTCTGCCAAGAATTTTATTGTACTTTCTATTCTGCCAAGAATTTTATTGTACTGTCTATTCTTACAAGAATTTTATTGTACTGCCTATGCTGCCAAGAATTTTATTGTACTGTCTATTCTTACAAGAATCTTATTGTACTGCCTATTCTGTCAAGAATTTTATTGTAGAGTCTATTCTGCCAAGAATTTTATTGTAGAATCTATTCTGCCAAGAATTTTATTGTAGAGTCTATTCTGTCAAGAATGTTATTGTAGAGTCTATTCTGCCAAGAATTTTATTGTAGAGTCTATTCTGCCAAGAATTTTATTGTACTGTCTATTCTGCCAGTACTCTGTCATACTGTCTATTCTGCCAAGAATTTTATTGTAGAGTCTATTCTGCCAGTACTCTGTCATACTGTCTATTGTGCTAAGAATTTTATTGTAGAGTCTATTCTGCCAGTACTCTGTCATACTGTCATACTGTCTATTCTGCAAAGAATTTTATTGTACTGTCTATTCTGCCAGTACTCTGTCATACTGTCTATTCTGCCAAGATTTTTATTGTACTGTCTATTCTGCCAGTACTCTATCATACTGTCTATTCTGCTAAGTATTTTATTGTAGAGTCTATTCTGCCAGTCCTCTATCATACTGTCTATTCTGCCAAGAATTTTATTGTACTGCCTATTCTGTTAGTATTCTATTGTACTGTCTATTATGTCATGCATTTATCTTTACTTTGGTTATTGAAAGAATCGTCAATTTTAAACAATGTGTTTCAGGTGTCAGAGCAGAATCAGAGCACCAGGCCAGCCCGTACGGTCGCTATCTGGGAGGTGAAACTAAAGCTCTCAAGCTACTTGTCTCTCGAATGGATCAAGAACATGCGGTAGGAGAACAGATCCCATCAACTTGTTATGTTCGCAAGTTTAACAAATAGATCATTTATTCTCTACTCGCAGTATTCAGTTTTCATTATAATTTCAATATTTTTAGAAATAAACATTTTATTAAAGTAATCACAGTTGGTATCTTCATACTTACAACAGACAAGAAAATCACTGGAGTCTGTTGAAATGTGGTTTTACAGAAGAATGTTGAGAATACCATGGACAGCTAAGAAGAGTAATGAAGAGGTTCTGAGAGAGGTCAAAGCAAAAAGAGAGCTAATTTCCAATATTAGGAAGAAACAATCATCATTTTTTGGCCATGTAATGAGAAGAGAACAACTTGAATATATTGTAACAACTGGAGAAATTGAGGGACGAAGAGATAGAGGGAAGCAAATAGAAAAAATATCAGACAGTTTAAGAGAATGCCTTGACAGAAGGTCAACAACAGAAATGATAAATAACTGTCAAGATCGAAAGTTGTGGAGGAGACATGATCGCCTACGCCAGTAGGCCCGGTACTTGATGATGATGATGATCTTCATACTTAAAAAAGTAAAGTAGAGTCACGCCACGTGGCATATCGGGAATATGGTGTTAGTAACCAATATATATATATATATATACCTTCGGCACATGATTTTTGGGGTAATGTGGTCGGTATTACGTCCGGGCCGCTTTACTTTCCCAGAAAAAAAAACCCACTACTAATTTATGGCTGCGTGAACCCGGAAACCGTTGAACAGAATCGAACCCGACATCATGCCCTTTGTAGCCAGTTCACTAAAACCACAGAGCTATGCTTTCATTCTGAATGTATGCTAATTACTTGATTGGTTAAATTTCAAAGTAAATAGTGACTAATTGTACTGCATATGTTTAATTACTTCTTTAAAATTAAAGGACAAAAATCATGTTTTATAGATAAGTCTAGATCTACGATCACTAATGTATTCATACAGTCAGCTATATTTTACAGGCTTTTGAAATTGGTCACAGTCTTCCAAACCAGCTGTTTCCAAATTTGACTGGAATGCCAATGAGTCTGTCACCACATTTACGGTTTGGCAGTTTGTCCATCAGGAAGTTTTACTGGTCACTGCGTTCTGTTTACTCACAGGTAGAGTAATTCACTATATTTTATTATACGTTCTGTTTACTCACAGGTAGAGTAATTCACTACATTTTATTTGAACTCTTCTTGAGTTAGCTCTGTCTGGTGTATCGACCAAATTACAGCTGCCTTTATCAATAGTTATCACTATTACTATAGAACATATATCTTCCCGATAGCAGCATACGTTTCAGAATCGTGGTTATAATCTTGCAAACAGTAAGGATAAGGAATGATTCATTCGAAACTAAATGCTTCAGAAAAATCCTTAAGGTACCTTGGATAATGACAAAAGTGCAATTCTGTGGGAGATCTGGCGAGAGACAGAGATTCTTTCAGACAGTCTGTGGTGAATGTAACGTTCTATGGGAGATCTGGCGAGAGACAGAGATTCTTTCAGACGGTCTGTGGTGAATGTAACGTTCTGTGGGAGATCTGGCGAGAGACAGAGATTCTTTCAGACGGTCTGTGGTGAATGTAACGTTCTGTGGGAGATCTGGCGAGAGACAGAGATTCTTTCAGACGGTCTGTGGTGAATGTAACGTTCTATGGGAGATCTGGCGAGAGACAGAGATTCTTTCAGACGGTCTGTGGTGAATGTAACGTTCTGTGGGAGATCTGGCGAGAGACAGAGATTCTTTCAGACGGTCTGTGGTGAATGTAACGTTCTGTGGGAGATCTGGCGAGAGACAGAGATTCTTTCAGACGGTCTGTGGTGAATGTAACGTTCTATGGGAGATCTGGCGAGAGACAGAGATTCTTTCAGACGGTCTGTGGTGAATGTAACGTTCTGTGGGAGATCTGGCGAGAGACAGAGATTCTTTCAGACGGTCTGTGGTGAATGTAACGTTCTGCAAATGACAAACGACCTGATGATTATGATCAATAATCGTGTGTGGTCATTTACAGTAACAATTGTGTTGGTTATTTTTCAAACTTAATTTAGACAATTCTCAACAAAAACTGCGCTTTAATCATTTACTTGTGGTATTAGCTTGCCATTCTGAATGTTTAGTATGCATACACATGAGAAGAGTAGTAGTATAGCAGGGTCCATTTGATTATCATTTGACCCGTAAATTAACAAAGATATATAGTAGGCGCGCGGCGCGCCTAATGTACTGTAGGCGCAGGGGAGTTAACCATGCCATTTCGTGTCGGGATGTTGACCTCTAGTCCAGGTGACCCCGGAAGGACCCTGTTTATGTCTGGTGTGGTCTGGCTTTGGAGCTCTTGGTGTACTTGAGCGATAGTGATAGGTTAGTAGCTTATACAACATCAATGAAAAAACGATCAATATAAAACAGAAGACAAAGATATATTTTATTCTTTTATTATCTCAATAGGCGCATAACATACAGTGGATATTATATAACATTACAAACATATTCAGTACATTGAGTAAATATATAGTACAAGGATAACAATTATTTAAAGCTATGTAGTTGGTGTCTGCTTAGCTCTATGTCATAAAGGAATCATAAGGGGTGAAACTGTTAGAGATTGCTGGGTAGTCTAAGCTGGTAGTGTAAAGAGTTAAATATCTAGAGGCGTAGTCGAGACGTTATCATCAGCTACCTTTCTTTTTATATAGAAATAGGAAAGAGCATTTCTTGTTTGACTGTAGGAAAATATAGAATTATTTAAGACTTTGAAACCTACATTTTTCCCACCCTTGGCCTTTTGCGTGGCGAGAACCTCTAAAAACATATCTTTATCTAATTTGTTGTGTTGCTTGCTTAGCCCTTTACAACTGATTTTATCGTTATCCCCACTACAATGGTACGTCTTACTACATAAGCTAACAAGAGCTGTCCCTTCGTACTCTAGTTTAAAAAGCCCGGGCGTTCGTTTGGTGTACGCTTTAACACCCTTACAGTTTATACAGTCTGTCTTGCTAATATGCTCATCGCAAAACTCGGCAGGAAACCAGTCTTTATATACGCTATTAAACTCATCCCACAGACCTGACTTAACTATGTTCTCTAGCTTAGGTGCGCTTAAGGCTAAGTATAAACTATCAGTATCTGTTTCACATAACTGAAAGTTGGATCTATCTACAAACTTATCTAAGAACTCGAAATAAAAATCTAACATACGAAGTTTTGCATATTGATACACGAAGAAACCGATTTGTAGGGGCAAGTCCCAAACAGTTTTCTTTTTCTCCATCTCAATTTCAAAAAGATCCTCCCCTATTTCAGTCATCTTTTTAAACCGGGAACTATTAATCATTTTCGATATCTCACCCCCCTGAACGTACGAGACAGCGCTATGATTGGCCTTATTGGTTAGAGTCTCCCCGTAGGCTGAGTTTCCTAAGAGCTTCATCGTATCGCTTACTATTGATTGACTTTCGTCTAGATCACCAGCCCTCCTAGCGTCAGAAACCATTTCGCCAAACTTTTTAAAACAACTAGACGGTTGATATTCTATCACTTGATAAATTTTTGTTACCTCCAATCCGTGGTCTAAATACCATTTTAACAGTGGTGTTGCCAACAAAATTTTTTCCCCGACATAACTACCGATTAGGGTGCGACGAGGGGTTGACAACAAGTTATGTTTGAGGGCATATTCACCCATAAACGGGCCAATATCATCACGCATGACGTCAATATTTTTGAAAATTGGAGTCATCTCACTGAAATGTTCCTTCAGGCGATCGGGGACGTGTAGATCACATTCTACTAAACCAAAACATGTCCCATCTGAAACAGAAGCCAGAATCTGTTTATCACTGAGAGGGAGCCCTTCTTTAGAGTAAGAGGGTCTAGCTCTAGGGATGGCTTTAGAAAGGAAAGCCCTAATGGTTGGGTCAGACTTTTTCAGAGCCTGCCACTCACATTCCCACATAACTTCTACTGGGACTTTTACCTCCTCGGTTAGGTAGGTGTGTATCTCACATGTTTTTTCAAACAGCTCGAACAAGGGTTTATTATTAACAGGGTTTCTATCTTTATCTTTGGTGAGAGGACAGTCTTTGTGACCATGGTACAGACAACCATGAAAATTGTAGCCTCTTCTATTGGATTTATCCCACCCATCCACAGGGATATTTCTAGCACCCAATCGAAACTCCCTCCCATTAAACTGAGTTTTCAACTCCACCCCTTTTTGGTAGGCGACCCACGTTAACCACTCTCTACTTTGTTGGACATAATAGTTATCTTTTTCGACCCTAAACCCGGTCTCCATTCTTCTAATAATTGGATAATCTGTTGGCATTGGGTTCATCAGAGCCCAAAGATACAACGCGTTGGCATCGTAACCTTGGATGGATTTGACTACCTTTCCGCCCCTAATAAACGTTTTGCCTACCTCGTGATACCTATGGAAAATTATAGAGGGACCCCCAACGATATTATCTCTAATCATTTTGTGTAGACTCGCCTGTTTGCTCGAACATAAACTAAACATTACACCCCTATCAACGGTCTTAAAAAGATACTTTAAACAAACACCCGGAACCGAAATGGCGTCTTTAAAACAGTCTACACCCCGCTCCCCATAAAAGCGAACCTGCTGCTCCAAGGCTTCTAAAAAGGGGACTACATCTTTGTTGTTATACCACACCAAAAAGTCCCTAAGTGTGGTCATGTTATTGTCCTTCCAGACCTTTTTACACAGAGCGTACTCCTCCTTGGAAATGTTGGCATTTTTTAACGACGAATAAAACGTTTCGTGTGGGGGTAGTTCTGTCTCGTCCAACTTTTGGGGGTCGTCTATATATTCATAACAAAAGTAACCCTTTGTTTCACTAATCTTATAAGCCGCCAGATATTTACTATAGCTAAACCCGGGGGCTAGATAGTTTACTATATCTAAGAATTTTAGATTCGGCGTTGCAATACACATAAAGTTATTGTTTCTTTTAACTATAAACTTGAACGGTTTTGGTACTTTGTAGTCTACGTCCATTTTATCTTCGTCTTCTTCGTTAGCAGCAGCGGCTTCTTCTTCTTCTTCCATACTATCACCTTCTTCACCCACTTGTGCAGTGGCATCCATGAAGTGCTTTATTAAATAAGGTTTAATGACGTTGACGTCATATTTCCCCGAGTTAAAACCTATAACTGGAAGCTCTTTTAAATACTCATCAAACTTAGCTATTAACTTGTCTTTATTTAGATCATGGAGTTGAGTAAAAATACTTTCAAACCGAGCTCGCAACAACGAGTATGCCTTAGCAGCTATACCAGTGAGATAATCAACCATCTGACTAACTAAAATTTGTGGATCACCCTTGGTTATGAAGCATATTGGTCCCTCCCACCCAGGGACATTTGACGCTACAGAGCAGGAGAGGGGTACGTGTTTAGCTACAAAGGTAGTCGAGTGCGTCTCTTTGGGAACATTCCCATTATCAAAATAACATTCATAATCGAATGTCGCCCTGAATGGGTAAATAAAACACTCTGGAGTACTGATTCCTTCAGCGCTGATCGCGTCCCATACACTTTCAGGTGAAGAATAAACACCACCTTTATATGTCTCTACAGCCATATCCCCAGTGCAAGTTTTTTCGTGCCTATCCATACGCCCAAACTTTTTCCACAATTTCCCACATTTTCCACAAGAAAAGCTTTTACTAGCCCTGGAAAGATCGTTTATATAAAAGAAGTGGTTTTTGTAAAGTAAAAGACGGAGAGTTTCACTATAACTACTGCCACTTCTCAGGACAATACGCAAGGCTTGCTCAGAGTCAAACTCAAAAATATCTATGTTTACTGAAAAACAACTTTCTAAGAGATACATTTCAGCAAGAGTTACACCGTGAAAGTTACTTAACTTTAGAGACGGGTTAAACTGTTTGAAAAGTAGTCTCGAAACCTTCCTAACATTAGTATTTGAAGTTCCTCGATGGACAGCTAGACAACGGAAGAAGCAGAGATTATCACTGTAAACTTTAGAATGGGAATCGGTTTGAAGGATATTAATACCATGATTTGATGCAATGTAGGGTGGGATATCTATCAGACACCCTATAGGATAATCTTGGAGTTTATAAATATAAACACTCGTACTGACTAAGGCTTCTAATGTATATTTGGTTGTCTCCCTGTTTTTATTTGCATACCCTAATATATCACTTTCATTTAATCTATCAACAAATGTTTCAAAATCATATCTGTTGTTAACTAACAGGGGTTTGTCTAAACCTGTCGCGTTATTTGAGCTGGCGTGAAAGTAACGCAGCCCCTGTGTCTCCCTATGTCTTAAGACTAGATGATACTATAATTCACCTTGAAACGCTTTTTCTGGGCTAGAAAAATTGGGTTTACAAGGGTCTTCCAATCTATAGGAGTATCAGGCTGATGAAATATAGTGTATGTGTCCATGTATTTGGTCCTACGTTCATGTGTTCTAATAGCTAACCAGTTGTTCTTATATATCTTCTTAATATCTTGAGGTAACTTAGTTAAAGAGTCTATTTCATTAATAAGTCTTGGTCTCTTTGAGAGCTCTTGAGTCGAACTCTTTACTGCCCGTTTGCGTGAGGTTGTCGATACCAGTGGACCCGCTTGCGTTGATGGTGTCGAGTTGTCCACAGCTATGTCATGGCTAGCAAGATGTCCTTGCAGAGGGCTTGCCCCAGTGAAGCTTTGTTGACAGATATGGCAGATATACTGGGTAACACAGGGCTCTTTTGAAAGTACGTGATCGGCTAACACAGGAGTTGGTGACGCTGGAACTACTGAGGCAAGAGATACAGGATGCTCTGTCTTGATATGCTTGGCAAGATTGTCAGCTCTATTATAAATTCGTTCACAAACATTACATTTGTATTCCTGACGCCCATGTACACTAGCAACGTGTCGTTTTAGGTCTCGGCTCCGGGTGAAAGTTTTGGCACAGATATGACAAGTGTTAGACATCTGTAGAAAAGAAATTGAAACATTACAAGAAAAGAAAACAAGAAAAGTAAACAACGAGATACACAAACTATCGAAATTAGGTTACAAAAGTAACACGTGGATACTAAAAAACCAACTTATCGAAAATAGGTTACTAAAATAACACGCGGATACTAAACAACCATCTTATTGAAAACAGGTTACTAAAGTAACATACTATAACATTAAAGAACTAAGATAACACTTACCTTTTATGTGTTTGAAGGCACGAGACACGTCCGGCGGCAACAACTGTAAGCGAAAGTCTGATTAGAAGCTTCAAAGTCGCGTTATATATACGCCAGAAACACCGGAAGTGTTACTAAAAATAGAACTGACCGCTGATGCAATACCGGAAGTGTTACTAAAAATAGCTTTTGACTGCTGACGTGATGCCCGTGGAGTTTCTAAAAATAGATTTTGACCTATGATTCAATACCAGGCGACTTTATAGGAGTTTTTCCCCTTGACCCCTTTATGAGGGGATGCCCATGAAACTGTTAGAAATAGTAAATTTACACTCTAGGGTTACTCCAAACTTTACATTAGACATCCCCATAGCAAAAATTTACTTAAAAAACAACTTTTGAAATTACTGCCCCTTGACCCTTTATGAGGGGACGCCCATGAAACTGTTACAAATAGTAAATTTAACCTCTAGACATACTCCAAACTTTACATTAGACATCTCCGTATCAAGAATTTACATAAAATCAACTTTTGAAATTACTACCCCCTTACCCATTTTTGATGGTTTCGCCCATGAAACTGTTAAAAATAGTAAATTTAACAGCTAGACATACCCCAAACTTTATATTAAGCACCCCCGTATCAAGAATTTACATAAAAACAACTTTTGAAATTACTACCCCAGTACCCATTTTTGGTGGTTACGCCCATGAAACTGTTAAAAATAGTAAATTTAACATCTAGACATACCCAAACTTTATATTAAGCATCCCCGTATCAAGAATTTACATAAAAACAACTTTTGAAATTACTACCCCTGTACCCATTTTTGGCGGTTACGCCCATGAAACTGTTAAAGATAGTAAATTTAACATCTAGACATACCCCAAACTTTATATTAAGCATCCCCGTATCAAGAATTTACATAAAAACAAC
This sequence comes from Megaustenia siamemsis, assembly GCA_032433765.1. Lineage (NCBI taxonomy): Eukaryota > Metazoa > Mollusca > Gastropoda > Stylommatophora > Ariophantidae > Megaustenia > Megaustenia siamemsis. Next base: position 183,529,401 of record JAVIAB010000092.1, read on the forward strand.
TTTTGAAATTACTACCCCTGTACCCATTTTTGGCGGTTACGCCCATGAATTCGATAAAAAATTGAAATTTAACCTATTGGTATACCTCAAACATAATATTTGACACGCCCATGTATCAAATTTACCTGAAAAATCAACCAAAAATTAGTAGTATAGTATGTCAATTAGGACCGTGGAAAGTGCTTCCAGAAGCACCTAAATCCTTATATAAATAGTCTACCCGTACATGGAAGCACATTTTTTGGTGCCGTTTTTCCTTATATGAGAGTCTACCGTTTTTTCTTATATGAGAGTCTACCCTTACATGTAAATGACATACTATACTAATTTTTGGTTGATTTTTAGGTCCAAATAGTCCAAATGGACCCTGCTATACTACTGAGAAGACATGACGATCCATTATAATATAATAAATAATGACTATTTGATACAGTGGCGTATTCTCTATGATACCGCAGCTACAACCGGTAGCCTGAACACATTAACGAAATACAAAAGGAAATGAAAATGTATTTTTTTAATAATTATTTTACAAATTTTCGAATATTCTATTACACATTTCGTAGGCCAATATGATTTATTTGTTTTTATTTGCATTTATTAAAGCAAGGTTTTCCTCTGGCCACTATAACGTTTGTGAATTGTATAACTATTCTACATTGGAACCTCTATGCGCCAGCGGTACATTTTTCCTCTATTCGGACCAAATATTACCGACCTTGACATTCAAAAATGGGAATCAAAATTTATTTAGGGGGTGTTGCCGCTAGATGAATGCGGTTTCATGGGTTATTTTTAGCTCTAGCCAATCAGGATCGTCACAAAGCGAAAGTGAAACTATAACTCATTACCGGAACTTCCTTAGATATTTATAACTGCGTTATGCGCATCATCATCTGTAGAAAGAACTTTTTCTGCTCTCAAGAGAATCAAATCTTATTGTCGCTCAACTCAGACACAAGAACGCTTATCTGGTTTGGCATTAATGTCCATTGAGAAATCATTCCCTCAAAAACTTAGAAACCAACCCAACAGTACTTTCAATGACAAAGTCAACAAGACATTTTCGTCCCAAACAAGACGGATATAATTAACATAAATAAGTAAGTAATTTAAAATGTAGTGACGTCATTAGAAAATATTACTTTATGTTAGCCTACTGAATATAATGTATGTTTTTATTTATTATGTCATCGGTAGCCCAGACCCCAAAACCAGTATACGCCACTAATTTGATACCCAGTTCAGGATCCTGAGATAGTAATGAAGACAAAGACTTTTCACTACGCTAAAACATACAAATCTGGAGCTATAGTCCGTTCAGATTCGTTTGCCTAGACATTAATTTATTTTTTTCAAAAACTTATTGTTCATTTGCATTGATCTTTTGAAGTTAGGTTTAGAATACTAATGTCGCTATAAAAATATTTTTTTATCAAAGAAATGTGATCCAGTTTCAAAGATGCCTTATTTAACCTATATTAAAAAAAAGTTAATCGATATTATAAACACCGGCGGGATTATGTAGATGCTTACATCTCACAGCTGATTCTTTAACATATAGGCATGACCTTCACGGCTGAATGCGCACCGTCCTAAAATAGTTATGTTTCCACTATAAATTTTTATAAAGAAATGTTACATATGAAATTTCCCGTTTAGCACAAAATGACATTTTAGCCGAAACCGGAAATTATGTGACGTCAAAATCATGGCCGTAGACTCGAGTTCGAGTCATAATTCAGAGGCGAATCTCAATATTTACAAAAAGGAGGCGGCACTATCCATATTATCTTCTACAAGTCTATGTGAGAATGAATATAAAGGCAAAATATTTTACTGAGCATAACATTGCTATAAAGATTTATCAATACTTCTGCAGAGAGCGTAAAAAGGGACATCTTTATTGTTCTTTATCAAACCCTGAGAAGAGAACAATGCATATTTTAGGTTTGTGTAAACGTTCATTTGATCGAATAGTTAAAGGAAGCGGATATTTATTGCCAACAAATGCAAGAAAGCAAGGAAGGAAAGAAACGTTAGACAGTTTTGATAAGGACCTAGTAAAAAGAGAAATATGTCGAATGTTTGATATAAACGAAGAAGTGACACTTAGAAAGTTGAAGCTTTGGCTGAAAACTAACAACGACATTGAAATATCAAAAACTTCATTATGGAAAATATTAAGGAGTGCAGGCTTCACCTTTAGAAAGTATGCTGGTGGAAAAAACATTATTTGTGAGAAGCCACATCTAGTAGCTCTTAGAAGCAAGTATTTACATGAAGTGAAGGAAATGCGCGAAAATGATTATGATATTGTTTATTTAGATGAAACTTGGATCAACGCTCATCATACAAATGAAAAGGAATGGCAGTTAGCAGATGGAAGTATTAAAAGATCAGTACCAAGCAGTAAAGGGCAACGTTTCATAGTTGCACATGCAGGTAGCAGACATAATGGGTTGTTGCAGAATGCTCATCTCGTTTTCATTTCAAAATCCATAGACAATAGAGACTACCACTCCGAAATGAATGGGCACATATTTAAAGACTGGATCGAGAAAAGTATCCTTCCAATATTAGATCGACCTTCTTGTCTGATAATGGACAATGCTTCATACCATAACGTAGTTAACGTAGAAGATAGAATCCCAACATCATCAAGTACAAAAGATGCAATCAAAACGTGGCTCATAAAAGAACACATACAAGTTAACGACAGCTACTTGAAACCCGAATTGCTTAGCCTTGTAAAACAGACACAACGTACAAAAGATATTTAAAATAGACAAGTTAATTCAAGAACATGGCCATAGATGTTTGAGACTACCTCCATATCATGCACACTTAAATCCTATAGAACTAGTTTGGGCAAAAGTTAAAGGACACGTAGCATATACAAATAAAACTTTCAAATTATGCGATGTTGAGACACTTACAAATCAGGCTCTATCAAATATAAATAAAGACTACTGGGTAAAATGTGAGGATCATGTGTTACGACAAGAAGAGGAATATTGGAAAAAGGATGGTTTGTTGTTTGTTCAGCCGAAAGCAGTAATCGACCTATTTGACTCGTCTGATTCTGAATGATCATTACTCTGATTAAGTCTACAGATAAATAGTTTGATTTGCAAAATTTCCTAGTTGATTTGTTAAACAGTTTATTGTTCAAGACCACCCAAGCAATCAAAAATATGTTATAAGCAAACCAACAACCATTACTTTGAATGGAAGCCTGCTTGAGTCAGTACAGAAGTTCAGCTATCTTGGATCCTCTATTACAGCCACACTTTCCTTAGATGAGGAACTAAATGTACGTATTTGAAAGGCAGCGACAACATTTGGGAAACTCACACCAAGAGCATGGAACTATTTCAAATTGACTCTACGAACAAAAGTTCTATATATAATTTAAAATTTGTATACTTGCCACCAAGTAAAATTTTATGGACACGCCTATGGGTCATCGTTGCACTAGATTACTGTAAAACATTTCGATTAGGGTCAAAATAATAGTTACATGGGCAAAGATCAAAGGAATTCGCCGCTTTAAGAAAACCGTTATAGCTAGACATCGAGTAACACATATGTTCTCGTGACATGGACATTTTAACACCGTATGCCAAAAATCATGTGAAATCATCAAGAACTTTTTGAATTATAAATCATAACATCTCGGCAAACGAATCTGAACGGACTATAACACAGGCCATACAGTGTGGACTCAATGAAACCACAAGCAAAGAATTGTTAGTTCTAGAAAAGTGTCACGTGGTACAGTTACAATATTGTGGTTATTGCAGTCATCTACTCGTGTTTCTTCTTTTATACATTTTAAAAATGAAATATTAACATTCTATCGATGACTAATAATAAACCATTAAAATTAAATATTAACATTCTATGGATGACTAAAAATAAACCATTAAAATGAAATATTAACATTCTATCGATGACTAATAATAAACCATTAAAATGAAATATTAACATTCTATCGATGACCAATAATAAACCATTAAAATGAAATATTAACATTCTATCGATGACTAATAATAAACCATTAAAATGAAATATTAACATTCTATCGATGACTAATAATAAACCATTAAAATGAAATATTAACATTCTATCGATGACTAATAATAAACCATTAAAATGAAATATTAACATTCCACCGATAACTAAAAATAAATCATACGTTGTAGCTAGCGTGACTTTATATTCGTTATATGTTGACTGTTGATCCAGCGGTCTATGAGCTGACGTCTTTCGACTTATTAAATGCATTTAAAAGATTGAGTCTAAGTTTAAACTATAAGAACCTTAGTAAAAGTAGCACAATTGATTACATCACAATATATGTATATATATGTGTGTGTGTATATGGCCTTTGCTTTGACGTTATGACCGATGGTTGATAGCAAACAATTATGATAGGTCAGTAGTTTGGTCAAATGTTAGTGCCTTATGCTAAATTCTCTATTTTTCTGAACAGCTCCTCTTGTAGATGAATCTGCCAATATTGGATAGACAAATTGGACCTCAGAATGAACAAGATGTATTCGTGTTGTCTGGCCTCATCTCCTTTCTCCTGCGTCTTTTGTCTTCTGAATTAGATATCAGCACACTGCCTCGAAGGGTGTCCGGTTAGCGCAATCGATAGGCGGTTGGCTTACCACGGCAACAGCCGGGGTTCGTACCCTGGCGAGGACACCTGGGTTTAACTAATTCCCTAAAAATTAGTGGGAGCCGCGATAGCTCAGTGGTTAGTGAACTGGACTACTACGGACAAGGGGTAGGGTTCGATCCCAACCGACGGCTCCGGGTTCACCCAGCCTTAAATGGGTACCGGATTTTTTCTGGGAAAGTAAAGCAGCACGGGCGTAATACCGACCACATTACCCCAAAAATCATGTGCTGAAGGTCTGTAAAATATAGGGTCACTAACACCATATTTCCCTATACGCCACTTGGCGTGCACTTGGCGTGACGGGGGGTACTTTACTTTTTTACACTGCCTCGAAAGTTGCTGTGCCGTTTTTTTATTTTTATTTTCTATGATCTGATGCTTGATTTTCCCAGTTACTTTCGCTAATAGAGAAATCACTCAAGGAAGCCCTGCAAAAGTCCTTACATCTCAGCACTGTAATGCCTTTCAGTCTCTTCCCATCCCTAAGTTCGCCATGCAATCATTGTCTACGAATACGATTGTTTTCATAATATAATGTCTTGCTGAATTCTGATGAGTTGGGCCGAAACGCGCAAATATCACAGTTTTTCTGCAAACCACAACACGACGCAGACACGCCCATTTAACGTCCTTTTAAGGGCGGATGACGAAGAGGTGTGATCCTTTACACATCGTATGAACGCAAACAACATAATATAAAGTTAATTAAAAATGAAGATTAAAATGCATATTAAAATGAAAATTAGATATTACTTTACACGCGTAATTAAAGATATAATAAATGAGAGACTAAGTTAACAAGTTATACATTTCTTTATTAGGTGTACCCTAATGCTGCAGTACCAACCTCTATCACTAGTCAGTTGATCTGGAGGGAGTATTTTTATTGCATGTCAGTGAACAACCCCGCCTATAACTGCATGAAGGAGAACCCAATCTGCCTCAACATTGACTGGTATGATGATGAGGCCAAATTTCAACAGTGGAAAATGGTATTATCTTTACTCTAGACCGTGATTTAAAACATTAGAACACAACAAGTGTCGTATAAAACAAGCAAAAGCAGCTCCAGAACCATAAATATGTTGTTCATTTATGCTATTTTTAATCATCTCATACGTTTCTATATGTTATCGCCCTGTTTTTGCATGGACAAACGTAGTTGCTTAAACCGTTTCGGTTATTTTGTTTGAGATGTGTGTTTTAAATGTGTGTTTTTAATGTGTTTTAAATGTGTGTTTTTAATGTATTTCAAATATGTGTTTTCGAAGGAACTGGAGTAAGGAAGTGGCTGTGCACTTTCTATTTGATGGCAGTTGCTTGGAATCGTCGCCTGTACGCCGATTAGGGCTACACGGTAGTCGACCTTGTCAACAAAATTTGCCAACACGTTTTGGCGGGAGCTCTGACATAACTGGAGCGGATATGGAGAATTCCAGACTACAATGATACTGATTCCATGAACAGAATAGAACAATGTTATCCACATTATTTAACATGCTCACAAAACAAGTTTTGTATATATAAGCATATAAGACAGAATTTGACACTTTTTTCATATACTTCATGTAATGTGTTACTGCAGGTGTACTTCAAACAAAAATGTATAATCTATAATTTTGAGGGTAAGAGCATTTTATTACCTCTATTCTAAGATAGTCCAGTTATTTCTTCAGACCATCACCAACTCAGTGGATTCCTTTTGCTGTTGGGTCAACCAATGATCATCATGTTTGGACTGAAGCCATGCTCTCATTAATCCTAGGCCAGCACTCTAATCACTGGAGACAAATAATAATAAATGAATATTATAATAGAGGGAAACTTCCGAGGCGATAATTCAGCGAATCATAGGAATATATTGCACTTTGTTTTTTTCCTGTTGTTGTTTATTTGTCATTTTTTCTGAGTGCTGTAAAACATACCTCTCCCTTCTATGATTCACTCTAATCACATGCTGGTGATGCTCTTATAATACAATATAACTGTTAGATGAGAGAAATAAAAATCCCGAGCCAACACGTCGTAGCGATTGCCTTGATCAAGCGGACTTTATCTCTCTGGTCATGTCGTAAGTCCCCAACATACACCAGCAATGGTAATATATGTAAGATAGTTGTGTTTTTTTAACTGTTAGAAATCAGCAGGTGTATTTTTAAATCAAGACTTATCTAATAATATTTATGGTCTATTTCAACAATATCAAGTCATTCAATGAATATATATATATATATAATATTCAGGGAGAGACCGGATACCCCTGGATAGATGCTTGCATGCGACAGCTTCTGCAAGAAGGTTGGATTCACCAAGTCTGCCGTCACGCCACTGCATGTTTCTTGACACGTGGTGACTTGTGGATTGATTGGCAGAAGGGCTTAAAGGTTAGCAGTTGTCCATGGCAGTATTTTAAAATGACTTTATTCTTAACATTTTTCTTTTTTATAAAATAAGATTGATTTATTATTGTGAAAAAGTAATTAAAAACACAAAAAGATTCATTATACTAGCTTCTAATGAATGTGCAATTGTCAGCTGCAGGGTTATCTATAATAGCTGCTAAAATGATCAATGAATCGATCATGTAGAGAAGGCAGTATCTGTGGATGTAACTTTTATTGTCAGGCACAAGAAATAATAGATTTATTAATATTTCGGTTATAACAAAATTTGAATTGATTACACTTATAATGTAAAGAAAGAGAAAAAAAATTATAATGTATGAAAAAACACAATCAAATATTGCAATATTGTTGAACATTGTAATAAAATGTAAATCAACAAGTAGAGTATTAATTTTATTGTTGAAAGATTCACCCTTTTGTTCAATGAATACATTAATTATTGTTATGAAATATCACATGAATGATTTGAATTAAAAACAAATAAAAGAATTTATGACTAAAGAAGGAAGACTAGCAATAGCAACACAAACATTAAAAGCGACGAAGAACATACGGGAATATACCATCAAGGCAGCAAAATTAAAATTGCCGAGGAGCTGTATCTTCCCGAAAGAACATACGTTTGTGAATCAGGGATAGTCTCAGAAACAAGTAAGAAACTCGATTAATTTCAAACAAAATACTACAGAAACAATTTTGGTAAAATACATTGGATAACTAACCAGAGCATGGAGACATATTAAAATATTGAACATTAAGAACTCGCCTGTAAACACCATTCTACAGAGGAAATTAAAATAAGAAAACCACATCAAAAGACACAGCAGGTTGGATAGAACAATACTGTAAGCCATGGATCCTGGGTGACGTTTAAGGGCACACCAAGAAGAAGTTGGATTCAAGACATTAAGAAGACCTTGAACATGACAACTAAAGAAATAAGAGATCTGGCTAGAGTCAGGGATTCGTTCAGACGGGCTGTGGCGAATGGAACGTTCTGTAGAAGATCTGGCTAGAGACAGATTCTTTCAGACGGGTTGTGGTGACTGCAACGTTCTGTAGAAGATCTGGCTAGAGACAGATTCTTTCAGACGGGCTGTGGTGACTGCAACGTTCTGTAGAAGATCTGGCTAGAGACAGATTCTTTCAGACGGCTGTGGTGACTGCAACGTTCTGTAGAAGATCTGGCTAGAGACAGATTCTTTCAGACGGGCTGTGGTGACTGCAACATTCTGTAGAAGATCTGGCTAGAGACAGATTCTTTCAGACGGGCTGTGGTGACTGCAACGTTCTGTAGAAGATCTGGCTAGAAACAGATTCTTTCAGACGGGCTGTGGTGACTGCAACGTTCTGTAGAAGATCTGGCTAGAGACAGATTCTTTGAGACGGGCTGTGGTGACTGCAACGTTCTGTAGAAGATCTGGCTAGAAACAGATTCTTTCAGACGGGCTGTGGTGACTGCAACGTTCTGTAGAAGATCTGGCTAGAGACGACAGATTCTTTCAGACGGGCTGTGGTGACTGCAACGTTCTGTAGAAGATCTGGCTAGAGACGACAGATTCTTTCAGACGGGCTGTGGTGACTGCAACGTTCTGTAGAAGATCTGGCTAGAGACAGATTCTTTCAGACGGGTTGTGGTGACTGCAACGTTCTGTAGAAGATCTGGCTAGAGACAGAGTCTTTGAGACGGGCTGTGGTGACTGCAACGTTCTGTAGAAGATCTGGCTAGAGACAGATTCTTTCAGACGAGCTGTGGTGACTGCAACGTTCTGTAGAAGATCTGGCTAGAGACAGATTCTTTCAGACGGGCTGTGGTGACTGCAACGTTCTGTAGAAGATCTGGCTAGAGACAGATTCTTTCAGACGGGCTGTGGTGACTGCAACGTTCTGTAGAAGATCTGGCTTGAGACAGATTCTTTCAGACGGGTTGTGGTGACTGCAACGTTCTGTAGAAGATCTGGCTAGAGACAGATTCTTTCAGACGGGCTGTGGTGACTGCAACGTTCTGTAGAAGATCTGGCTAGAGACAGATTCTTTCAGACGGGCTGTGGTGACTGCAACGTTCTGTAGAAGATCTGGCTAGAGACATATTCTTACAGACGGGTTGTGGTGACTGCAACGTTCTGTAGAAGATATGGCTAGAGACAGATTCTTTCAGACGGGCTGTGGTGACTGCAACGTTCTGTAGAAGATCTGGCTAGAGACAGAGTCTTTGAGACGGGCTGTGGTGACTGCAACGTTCTGTAGAAGATCTGGCTAGAGACAGATTCTTTCAGACGGGCTGTGGTGACTGCAACGTTCTGTAGAAGATCTGGCTAGAGACAGATTCTTTCAGACGGGCTGTGGTGACTGCAACGTTCTGCAAAGGACATGCAACTAGAGGATGAAGCTGAATGAAAATGTTACAAAAAGCTTTATAAAGACTCAGTTAAATTTATTGATAACATCATCTAGCGTACAACAGAAAGCTTAGATTAAATGAGTGAACTATTGATAACATCACCTAGCATACAAAAGAAAGCTTTTCTTAAATTAGTGAACGTCTAACGCTGCCATGCTGGATTAGTTAATCGTGAAAGAAGCATTTCGTTATTGAGTTATTTGCGGGTCATCATCATTGCACTCCAAACATGTCCATTTGTGCTCAGATCCCCTGCTAAACAAGTCTCGCAGTGTCCAGCGACTGACGACTCCAGTTTTATGTTGATTGATAAGTCTTCTTACACGGCCACTAAGTTTCTCGTTTCTGGCTATGCCCATCTTAACTCTCTTCTTTTTCATCCGAAGGAGTGGCGTGGACTCATGTTTGCCGAAGTCCTGTGCCCTTCCCACATCTCGGAGGGCATTGATGATGTCCGCCCGATCCATTGGTTGGCAGTCCTCAATGATAGAGTAGCTAGCCAACCTGTCCGCTCTTACATTTCCCCGTACTCCCGCATGTCCAGGGACATAGACAAAGGTGACTTTACGTATTTTTGACTTCTGTAATGACTCTACCCATCGCATACAAAACCAGCATCCACTTTTTTTTTTATCATACTTATCGAATCACTCAGTATACAGGCGTGGATGTAGTCTTGTGACTCTAACCATTTGAATGCCCTGGTCACTGTCATCACCTCCATCGTCATGCTACTCGTTGTCATGACGTATGCACCACTGTCTTCTTTGACTATTCTGCCTGTCGAGCGTGCTGTAAATGCCCAAGCACTCCTTTAGTGTCGTATTACAGATCCGTCTGTATAGATGACTGCATCTTTCTCATCGGTGTTATTTCATATGAGACCGTTGACCTAGGTATTGACCACGACTTCGTTCTGTCCCCTACTTTTCTTGTCAAGTGTGACAATACACGAGAATGTCCCTCTGAATAATGTAGGCACCGGTATCCACTCTTCAACAACGTTGATATTAGTAAGCCCACAGACTTGTTTGATGACATCTTCTGCTCGGCCCACCCATGATTTGTCTCTTTTTAGACTGACGCCTTTTCCTGTGTTCAGCTCGTGGTGCAATGGGTGCTCTTTATCTGTACTAATCTTCAGGTATGCTCGTGCCCTCCAGATCTTGATTCTGTCATCTAGGGTTGAAAAGTCAAGAAGATATCGCATTGCTACACAGGGAGTGTCCCTCGTACACCCCAAGATAATGCGCATAGCTTTATTCTGTATTTTCTAAAGCCTATCAATTTGCGTCGTACTGACAGTAAGAATTGACAGGGCATACTCGATTGGTGCGAGGACTAGTCCCTGGAATAGAAGCGTAAGTAGATCCATAATCTTCAAGGCGGCTAATCCTTTGCTGGATTTTGTTATAACATGGTCGACGTGGTCCCGAAAACATAGGCTGCGATTATACCTAAATCTGAGGTACGTTATCAACCTGTCCCTGGCCATCTCATTAGTTCCCATTTGTACCACCGGTGTTTCCTTGTTAACGATATGATTGTTAAGGGAGAACCATGCAACTGAAGTTTTATTAGAAATAACTAATGCACTTGATACTTCACAACAGGAAGAGATGCGATCGAGTTCGCTTTGCATTGTGGGAGGAGATTTCCCTTCTGTCTCTTCCCTGTCGATATACCAGAATGTCATCAGCAAAAGTCATAGTTCTTCCCCTCCCATCCAGCTGTTGTTCCGTGATCGTTATTGTGTACACGTTAAATAGAACTGGTGACAATGGTGAGCCTTGTGGCAGCCCTAGACAAATGGATGTTGGCTCGGATGGCCAACTTCCACATCTCTGTATCACCTTCCTCTGAAACAAAGCTGCAGCAATCCATCTAATGAGGAAGAGGTGCAAAGCCAGTTTGAGGAGCATGTGCATGAGGTATTCAAATGGTACGCTGTTACCAGCATTCTCCAGGTCTATAGTAGCAGCACTTGTCTCTTTCGTCTGTGGAAACCTTCGAAGACGTCATAGGCAAAGACTGCCGCATTGAGCCATGTCTCGCTGTTATATCTATAACTTACGAGTGTGGGTGGGAATGCGCGTTTCTGTTCAAGGCGACAGGTGAGTACACGGGCAACTATTTTCTCCAGTAGCTTGCCCGCAGTGTTCTGCATCGTGATGATTCTGTAGGCACTGATCTGAGAATGGTCCTTGTTTGACTTCGGTAGCGGTAGTAAGTAGCTGTATAGCCACTCCTCCTTAATCTGGCCACTCTAAATGCTGGCATTAAACTCTTTGGCCAGTTTTTTCAAGTCGTTGTCAGCTAATCGCTATGTCGTCGTATCGAAAACTATCTGGACCAGGAGCAGTGCTGTGTGACCTTTTAAGTGTTGTGTGACCTTTTAAGTGTTGTGTGACCTTTTAAGTGTTGTGTGACCTTTTAAGTGTTGTGCGAATGGCATCGATTGTGATTGTCAGAGCTTCTCCGAGCACTACATCCGTATACAATTCTGAGAGTGACCCCTGTATCCTATTTCTTACAGCCTCATGCAGCGCTGCTGAATGTAGCGGGCAAGCAGGGCCTTCCCTTTGCTCTCATCAGATTTGTGCCATATCTGGCCTGTGCTCTGAAAGTCTGGTATGCCTCTGTGTCGTGTTGTACCATTCATACTCTGATGAAGGCGCTAACATGTGGCTAGCGATTTTTCTGAGCACACTTTTTTTTTAATAGAAATCATCCCAATTGGCATCCTTAGCCTGCTTAGCACATACTTTAAAGTGCATCATTTTTGGTCGACCTCTTAATTCAGACACGTCAAAAGCCCAGGTTGTGTTCTTCCATTCTTTCTGACATGTCTTGGCCGTTTGTCTCTTGTTCCGCAAAAGCTTCCTCGACATCTACGTTCCACCAGGGTGGCTGCGTCCATCTCTCCTGCCTACTACGAGGGGCGCTCTGTTTCCTATGTCTGATTTTTGCTAATGACGTCCTGGTCTGTTTTCTCATACTGGAATGTGTGAAGCTTGCTTTCCTGGCTTTTATTTCTGCTTTTCTCAATTAGGAGGACACATGGATAGTGGTCACTTTCGTGGAACCACAGTGCACTACACCTGTAAACCGGTGCGAAGGTGGAAGACGCCACTACCAGGTCTATGACACTATCAGAGTCCACTGTTAGAGTGGCCATTCTGGTTGTCCTTCCATCATACAAGCACACTAAATTGATCAACACCAGTGCGTCCTCTAGGTCTTCTCCCTATTTGGTGGTTATGACATTATCCCACTGACTGTCTCTAGCTTGAAAGTCTCCGCAGAAAATAACGTTCTCCTCTTCGAGCACGAAGAGATTCTGAAATTATTGTGTGTCCACCTTCCCATTACAGGTGTACACATTTACAACTAAGAAAGAAACTAGGGTCTGCACCCTAACCGCATATACCTGCAATTCTGCATTGTCCCACGCAGACATACCAACCTCAGCTGCCACCATATTTTTTCGCACAAGGATGGCCTGTCCAAGGTGTCTTTTGTATATGTAGTGAAATCCAGGGGCACAAACTGTCCTATCACCAAGAAGTGTTTAAGTATATCTTATTATACTTCACTTACGTTCTCCTATTTTGAATTTTGTAAATGTAGTTAAAAGCACTTTATGATTATGGTATTCATTTATAGCCTGATACGTTCATTTAGTTTCATTGTACATATTTATCTTTCACAAACCTATAGAGAAAAATTCTAGGAGAAAGCAATTGTTACATAATACCAGAAATGATATCACCAAATTGAGATATGAATATTGGTTACTGTGTGTGCTATTCATTGAAAAAAAATCGTGTTTCTGCCAGGTATTTGATCGCTACCTCCTGGATGCTGATTGGTCAGTTTGTGCGGGGAATTGGATGTGGGTATCTAGCTCTGCTTTTGAAAATGTGTTACAGTGTCCTCGCTGTATCTGTCCGGTTCGTTATGGGCGACGCATGGATCCAAATGGAGATTATATTAGGTACAGGCAACCAACTTAAAAAATACACAGGGCATTTTAATCGCATGATGATAATTAATAAATGGCTTATCAACGGATAATGAAAATATAATATTTTTGGGTAAAACAAAAAAAAAAATGAACAAGTTAACTCAATCCAAAGCCCTACTTCATTTGCAGCTTATATTCTGCTGCCTTACAGGAAGATTGGGGACAATAAAAGGCTAAGAAAAGCAAACCTGAATAAAATGGTGGCAGAAATCGGATGCACTGGGCCATTGGCGCAGAACACAGTCCAACTTTCTAACATGGACTAGTCAGAGTGGATCTAACGAATGTTCTACAGGATTGCCCCCAGTACACAGACCTGAGAAGGACACTGTGGTCCACACCCACCTCCCTGGATGAGAAACTATATGGGGCAACCGAATCATTCAAACAGACAGCTGCCTTGAAGGGAAAGTCCGGAATCCTACTCTGAATGAGCCATGATCGCAGAAGAAGAAGAAGGATGATATAAAACCTGGCATTTGGATGCTAACGTAGATAGCTCTGAAATAAAATTATCATTGGAAAACTGGAAATGGCTAAGGAAGCTGGTTAGTGAATCTAATTAAGCAAAGAAAACTGACATACTTTAGTCATATCAAATGCATTGTATTTAAAAAAGCTTAATAAGACGAACGATAAGGTCTTAAAACAAAAAAAAAATGAAAAGAGAACTACTAAAAACAATTCAAACGAGATAAATGCGATTTTTGGGCCATGTTAAAAGACACAACAGTCTAGTAAATTTAATCTTGGAGGGAAAATACAAGGTAAAAGAGGCAGAGGCAGACCAAGACTAGCATGAACGAGTAATATCAAAAGATGGACGTTAGCCATCAAAGCAAGAGACAGAGTGGAATGACCTCCCCATGGTAGCCAACCTTCGATGCGGAGACGGCACTCAATGAAGGTGATGATCAAATGAAAACTATGGCCTCATAGAACAACAATGAAGTAATACTGGAATAAAAAACAATTATTGTTTCTAAAAGTGAGAAAAAGAGTGTAACCTAAAGATGATGGAACCAAGACTTGAAGGAATCTGTATAAACTACATTCACTAAAGGAGACAACACAACTAAGAAATAAACATTCAGTCTGGCAGTTAAAACAGTGAAGTCAACCTCTGGAGAGGCAATTTGGTGATAAAAGAAACACATAAAGGTTAGCTGAAAATATGTACCTTGCATCTTTCAAAATCGTTAAACAAATGCAAATAAGAACAGCTTGTTAAGGTTAATAAACTTTAGTAGTAAATAAAAATAAACATTAATAAAACAGTGTTTTGCAACAGCACGTAGAAAAAAAAAACAGCAATAGAACTAACTTTAACATATGTGGTCTTGATTCAATAGAAAAGGAAAGGATATACGAACAGAAAAATAATTTTTACAAATAAAAGTTCAGCACTTTTGTCTGTTGCTGTCACACATGTCAGCCCATAAACCAGAAACAACAACACTCACACTTGTCAGTACACAAACCAGAAACAACAACACTCACTCATGTCAGTACACAAACCAGAAACAAAAACACTCACACATGTCAGTACACAAATCAGAAACAACAACACTCACACTTGTCAGTACACAGACCAGAAACAACACTCACACTTGTCAACACACAAACCAGAAACAAAAACACTCACACATGCCAGTACAGAAACCAGAAACAAAAACACTCACACTTGTCAGTACACAAACCAGAAACAACAACACTCACACTTGTCAGTACACAAACCAGAAACAATAACATTCACACTTGTCAGTACACAAACCAGAAACAACAGCACTCATACATGTCAGTACACAAACCAGAAACAACAACACTCACACTTGTCAGTACACAAACCAGAAACACTCACACATGTCTGTACACTAACCAAAAACACCAACACATGCCAGTACACAAACGAGAAACAAAAATACCGACACATGCCAGTACACAAACGAGAAACAAAAATACTGACACATGCCAGTACACAAACGAGAAACAAAAATACTGACACATGCCAGTACACAAACGAGAATAAAAATACTGACACATGCCAGTACACAAACGAGAAACAAAAATACTGACACATGCCAGTACACAAACGAGAAACAAAAATACTGACACATGCCAGTACACAAACGAGAAACAAAAACACTGACACATGCCAGTACACAAACGAGAAACAAAAACACTGACACATGCCAGTACAAAAACGAGAAACAAAAATACTGACACATGCCAGTACACAAACGAGAATAAAAATACTGACACATGCCAGTACACAAACGAGAATAAAAATACTGACACATGCCAGTACACAAACGAGAAACAAAAACACTGTCACATGCCAGTACACAAACGAGAATAAAAATACTGACACATGCCAGTACACAAACGAGAATAAAAATACTGACACATGCCAGTACACAAACGAGAAACAAAAACACTGACACATGCCAGTACACAAACGAGAAACAAAAATACTGACACATGCCAGTACACAAACGAGAATAATACTGACACATGTCATGCAACATTCTTCACGTACTCCTCTTTTATTATTTTAACAACTGGACAACTTCGCACTATATGTTCTCTTGCCTTCAGGCGCTATGTGCCAGAGTTGAAGGACATGCCCTTGACATTTTTATTTGAACCATGGCAAGCGCCACTTAAGACTCAACAGGAAGCGGGCTGCATTATTGGGCAAGACTATCCTTCACCAATGGTCGACCACAAAACAGCCTCCAACGAATGCAAAGCTCGCATGGAGAAGATAAAGAAAAATTATGAAGGTAAACAAAGTGAAGAAGACGATAATATGCTTTGAAGTTGTTTTTTTTCTTCTTTAAAGACTGTGTTTTAAATAACAAGTAGACAATTTGTGACGATCTGCTACATGAAGATTTAATTCTCCTAGTTAACTTCTACAGCACGCACTTTTAACAAATTAAAATAGTGTTTATTCTGAATTTTTATTTATCATATCTCCATCACAATTTAACATCTACTGCACCGCTTTTTCTACAACAGCAAAACTGTTGATTTGCTTTCATCTAACATAAAATATGCAATCTTCTTCTTCTTCTATCCTTCCTCTGCTGCCGTTGGCGTCGAAGGGAGAAACAATCTGCGATTCTTTGCTCTTCTGTTGGCTTCTTCTGATGTTATTCCTCCTAGTGACTCTAGTATTCCCATTATCCATCTCTTTCTCGGTCTTCCTCTTAATCTGGCGTTTTCGTAGCGTTTATTTAAGGCTCTTTGAGTCATTGTTAGTTCTTTTTGCCTTGTTATGTAGCCGAACCAATTTATCTGTTGTTTCTTTATGTATTAGATGGCTGGTTCAATTTCGAGTTTCTTCCTCAGGTCAGTGTTTCTTACTCTGTCCCTTAAGCTGTTTCCTGTCATTCTTCTGAAATATGCAATAAAGTATAAATATGATATCATATACTTCAGTTGTTGCCTACGTCAGCCAGTGTTGACTATGGATTTTGCGGCGCTCCTAGGAAATGTTATTTGTTTCGTTGCTTTTGCCGTGAATTGTCTTATTCTATAGATCTGTCAGCTTCTTGCTTGATTTGGAGCTTTAGAGTGTGGTTTCAAAGATTGCGGTTTTCAAGTTATGTCTTCCCAGGCTGCATGGTTTATGTTCAGAGTCTTCATGACACGTTTACACACTTCTATAATTCAGAGTTTTGGGCGCACTCTAGTTCTTTCGCCATCTGCTAGTTGTCCATAAGGTATATCTTTTGGTATGAGACCGAGGCCATCTTTCATAAAGTGTAAGTGACCAAACCAAATCTACGTTGTTTGAGCAGCGTGTAGATGTTCGGGAGGCCTGTGCGAGCGAGGACCTCCACGTTTGTCACTTTGTCCCTCAGGTGATACCAAGAATACGGCACTGACTTCGCATATGGAATGCATTTAGCCTTGTCTTCTGTTTTACATAAGTTGTCCATAATTTGCTGCCACACAAATGGATACGAATGATGCAAACGTTGTAAACTGCAGCCTTTGTTTTAGTTGTCAATTTGCTGTTTGCCAAAAGCGCCTAGAAAGGCGGGCGAAGGTGGTAGCAGCTTTACAATGTTGGTGTCAATGTCTGTGTTTAATGAAAGTCTTTAGACCATAGAGGAGCGTTTCACTATAAACAGCGCATGGAGGTTTCAAGCTACATTGTTTCTCTTGTTTCAGATGTTCCCCATATTGCTTCAGTTAGTGAATCTGTTTCTCTTTGTTTCTGTTGTTCCCCATATTGCTACAGCCAGTGAATCTGTTTCTCTTTGTTTCAGTTATTCCCCATATTGCTACAGCCAGTGAATCTGTTTCTCTTTGTTTCAGATGCTCCCCATATTGCTTCAGTTAGTGAATCTGTTTCTCTTTGTTTCAGATGTTTCCCATATTGCTCTAGCCAGTGAATCTGTTTCTCTTTGTTTCAGTTGTTCCCCATATTGCTTCAGTTAGTGAAGATGTTTCTCTTTGTTTCAGATGTTTCCCATATTGCTCTAGCCAGTGAATCTGTTTCTCTTTGTTTCAGATGTTCCCAATATTGCTTCAGTTCGTGAAGATGTTTCTCTTTGTTTCAGATGTTCCCCATATTGCTCCAGCAAGTGAATCTGAGGCACTTTCGTTCATGTGGGTCAGCAAAGCAGGTGACGAGAACAAGATGCAAGTCTGTGACCACAACATGGACATGGGTCTGTAGGACATCCAGAGATAAAGTTTCCAAACATTTCTTTGTTGACTCTAGGTTCACGAGAACGTGTTTGTGAAATCTCACAATTATTTAAAACTTGAAGTTCACTGTTCTATAACTGAGCTGCTTGAAAGTTTTGTGAAATCGCTACTGTTCTAAAATCCACCTGCTTTGTCTTTCTATTTAGTTGTCTTTTATTATCTTGTGTAACATATGTCGCTGTCTAATTTATATTTATTCTCATAATTTGATGAATATTGTGATTTTATATATCTTTTGGGCGTGTCCATGTTTGGTGCCAGATTTTTAGCAGTTGAAGTTTGTCGGTGGAGCTCAAAATACTGATCTGAGAAGGTGTTAACTGCTACTTGACTGAAACATTGGACTGGACCTGTGTTGACAAAGTCTTAGGGCACATATCTGCGGAGCATACTCACAGGCTTTAGATTCCTAGTTGTATACAGTTTTTTGGCGTTGACTTCTTTATTTTTTTTTCATACAAACTTGGCTTTGATGTTCATTCTGAAAGTGTGGACTTGAGTTTGTCTTAACGTGAAGTGAAATAGCCTGGTTTGATGCATTACCATCAAATTAACGGCCAAGAACCACAAGATGTGGTCAATATCTTCATTTTTATATGTTGATGACGAGACAAATATGAGGCTGCATTAAAGAGGAAAACAGGAAATGTAATGTTTTTATCATCTTTCTGGATTATTAATATTTTGTTCATTATATAGTATGTCGTGTAATCATATCATTATCCCCACTTTGTGTTACCAGTGTCAAACATGGTCACTTACAAAAAGTAAGAAAATAAAGTTAGTCATCACAGAAAAAAGGTGTATGAGAAAAGCTTTATGAGTGACCAGATGAGACAAGATTAGAAACAAAGTTATCAGAGAAAGTTTAAACAGAACCCATTTTTAACGGACGTACAAAGAAAATAATGCAGTGGCCTATTCTCTATGCTACCGCAGCTACCGCCGGTAGCCTGAACATATTAACGAAATACAAAAGGAAATGATAATTTTTTTTCATAATTATATTACAAATTTTGGAATATTCTATTACACATTTCGTAGTCCAATATGATTTATTTACTTTGATTTGCATTTATTAAAGCAAGGTTTTCATATGGCCAATATAACGTTTGTGAATGAGACCGAAACTACTATTAAAAAAATAGTACATGAAACCGCTAATCAGCAGCGGTACATTTCTCTCCAATTTTGAATTAATGACCTTGACATTCAAAAATTCTCGTCAAAATAATACGGCTAAGTTACCTCTACACTAATGCGGTTTCATAGGTTATTTTTAGCTCTAGCCAATCAGAATCGTCACAACGTGAAAGTGAAACTATGTCTGATTACTGAAACTTCCTAACCTATTTATAACTACGTTATGCGCATCAGCAGCTGTAGAAAGAACTTTTTCTGCTCTGAAGAGAATCAAATCTTATTGTCGCTCAACTCAGACACAAGAACGCTTATCTGGTTTGGCAATAATGTCCATTGAGAAGAAATCATTCCTTCAGAAACTTAGAAACCAACCCAACAGTATTTTCAATGACAAAGTCATCGAGACATTTTCATCTCAAACAAGACGTATAGAGTTTACATATAAATAAGTAAGTAATTTAAAATGTAGTGATGTCATTAGCAAATATTACTTCATGTTAGCTTACTGAATATAATGTATGTCTTTATTTATTATGTCAGCGGTAGCCCAGACCCCAAAACCAGTATACGCCTCGGCAATAATGATTTCCCCACCTTGAGAGGGTGTGCTCTGTGAAATCATAAGTTTTGTCAATCCTCTAATTGTGCTAACAAACTAAAAATGATATTAAATGATGGATTCTGAAATGTAAGTTTTCTTATAGTTTTTATATAATTAAACAATCACAATTCAGTAGCCTCTATCAGTCATAGCTGACATTGGATTTTGCAGCCCTCCTAGAAATGTTATATTGTTCTTTTTTTCTCACCGTGTATTCTCTATTTTTCTAAATCACAATTATACTTGTTGAATGTGATTTGGAAAACATTTCACGGACCCATGTAAACATGGAAAATGAAAAAAGGTAAAATTGTCCTGTAACCAATATTATTAAAGGGGAGCGAAGTATTACACTTCACGAAAACTGTTCTTTGTTACAAAACTTGGAATCACAACAGGTCCATTATACACACCAGGCTTGAGCTTTTTATTGAGACAACCAAACTTCAGAGATCAAAACTCTGTTTTCATCGATCTTATAGTATTTTACCTCCATCAATAGATCTTACGGGATTTTAACTCCATCAATAGATCTTGCAGTATTTTAACTCCATTAATAGATCTTACAGTAGTTTAACTCCATCAATAAATTTTACAGTATTTTAACTCCATCAATAGGTCTTAAATTATTTTAACTCCATCAATAGATCTTAAATTATTTAACTCCATCAATAGATCTTACAGTATTTTAACTCGATCAATAGATCTTACATTATTTTAACTCGATCAATAGATCTTACAGTATTTTAACTTCATCAATAGATCTTACAGTATTTTAACTCCATCAAAAGATCTTACAGTATTTTAACTCGATCAATAGATCTTACAGTATTTTAACTCCATTATGTAGATCTAGTTGTATTTTAACTCCATCAATAGATCTTACAGTATTTTAACTCCATCAATAGATCTTATAGTATTTTAATCCCATCAATAGATCTTACAGTATTTTAACTCTAGCAATAGATCTTACAGTATTTTAACTCCATCAATAGATTTTACAGTATTTTAACTCCATCAATAGATCTTAAATTATTTTAACTCCATCAAAAGATCTTAAATTATTTTAACTCCATCAATAGATCTTACATTATTTTAACTCCATCAATAGATCTTACAGTATTTTAACTCCATCAATAGATCTTACAATATTTTAACTCCATCAATAGATCTTACATTATTTTAACTCCATCAATAGATCTTACAGCATTTTATCTCCATCAACAGATCTTACAGTATTTTAACTCCATCAATAGATATTACAGTATTTCAACTCCATCAATCGATCTTACAGTATTTTATCTCCATCAATAGATCTTACAGCATTTTAACTCCATCAGTAGATCTTACAGTATTTTAACTCCATCAACAGAAATGGTCTTAACCAAATATTGTTACAAATTGACGAACCAACAAAACTATTGAACATGATTTAATCTTTCACGGGGGTGTGATAATGAATCTACAACATAATCATCAAATATATGAAGCCTTCTACATCAATCAAACAGCCAAGAAAGGCCGCGTTCTAGCCCAGAGGTGTTTTTATCTTCTTTGCCACCATGCTAAATCATACATTCACAACATGGTCAGAGGTGTCTATATTCACTTCAACTTGAAATCTGACTTTAATATGTTCTACTTAGTACGATCAAAGAGCACAATAAAAGATTGTAAGATACAAAACATGGAAATGTTATGTGAATATGTGGAGCAGATGATACCACGCTGGTTACACAGCCGGAGGAGTGTGAGTTTCAGACTCTGTTATAATGTTTGCTGTTTTCTTTGTGATGTTTCAACTCGGATAAACAAAAAAAAAACTTGAAGCCAAAAATTCTATAACCTAGGACGCAGAGCTTCCAAGCATTGCCATAACTGGCTGCAAGCTGGAGATTGTAAATCAATTTAGCTATACTGGATCACCTTAATAAAAGAAAATCTCTCACTGGATTTAGATCTTCACAAAAGAACTGGCATGCCCTCAACGACATTGTTCAACTAGGTAGGTAGGTAGAGAGAGAGAGAGAGAGAGAGAGAGAGAGAGAGAGAGAGAGAGAGTTCTGAATAACAATACGGTGACCATCAAAATGCATCTAAGTGCAACGCGTCAAATACTTTGCTACAATAATAACACCAGACGGAAGATACACCACAGAATAAAAAAAAACACAGAATAGCTCTGGTTAAAATAGCATTTCAGAAAATGAACAACGTCTTGTAAAACATGTCTGCGTCAATAGAAGTGAGAAAGAGAGTTCAGCTGTGCTATATAGAGCACAATTGAAAGCGAATCATGGACAGTACACAAACAAATGAAAAGACGATTAGAGGCCACAGATATTGAGTTTCTCAGAAGAATGTTGAAAGTTCCATGGAGAACTAAAAAACACCAACGAGGACATTCTCAAAGAGGCCAACACAAAATGGGAGCTCCTATAAACATAAGAAAGAGACAATCGACATTTTTTGGGCACACCATGAGAAGAGGAAAATTAGAATACTGGGTTACAACTGTCAAAATACAGAAACAAAGAGATCGCGAATGACAAAGGGAGAAGTTACTAGATAGCCTGATGCCATAGCATGGAAAACAGTCAACAATAGAATTGATACGATGCACCGTGGATAGATTATTGTGGAAGGACATGATCGATAACGCCAACCGGTATGCCGATCATCAACACCAAGGTCGCTGTGTACAAAGCATGCACACCGAGCACTTTCCTATATGGCAACAAACCTGGACAGGACATGATGTCACACACAAATGAGCTGATACAATCAGACTTGACACACACACATGACGAGTTTAGTATAATGAGAATGTAGAAAATATAAATGACTCTTTATTTACCTTAACACACTGAAGACTTTTAAGAACAAACCAAAGTAAAGGAAACACTAGGATAATGTAACAACAACACACAACAGCCTCACATCACAAGCACCAAGTCACGTATAAGTTTCTCCTCTCGTGTGTGCACGGAGGTGACTGTTAAGTCCAATTTAGTGTAGGAACTCCCACCACAAATGGGATATCAATGATCAGGACTGGTGATAGCAGTGTTGAAGGTTCTACCCCTTCTGGAAAAGCGTTTTTAGTGTTTCGCATACTCGGCATCTCTCTGAGAAACGGACAGCTACAGTAATTTTACTTTGCCAATTCACACATACAATCACCTTTTAAAAATATACGGAGTCAAGAGAGATAAATATGACCTGTTATTATTTATTATTGCGTGAAGCACTGTCAAGGACAAACTCAGTCAAGTAAGATCAATATTGACAGGAGTTTGACCCGTGTATCGATTATTGCTTGATAACTCCTTATAGCTCGTTTCAAATCACATGTCCAACTTCAAAACGCTATTGTTCAGTAACCGTTTGTTAAAAACTGTTGAAATTTTCCAAATGTTATTAGAATGCAAAAGACCCTTTAAATGTATATTTAACAAATATCTTGCAGCTGCAGTTTTCTTAAAGCGGCGAATTTCTTTGATGTTTGTCAAAATTGTAAATTGTGAACCCCTAAATACAGTAATAGAAATTACCGTAGTTGCTGGTCTATGATTAATTTCACTAGGTAAAGGCGTGGCCGTAATGGGGAAATAACCTAATAAGACAAAACACCAGGAGAATTATTGTCTTCTCAGTTCGAGGACGGACGATAATATCAAGGTATACCTGTATGTCCAATTTTCATAGTTGTGTGGTCCTGATAAGGACCGTTTGTTGAACTAATTTAAGGTAATATAGGGGCCAACATTGTGGGGGCTATATACTTTCATTCTGAATCAGACGAGTCTAAAAGATTAATAACTGTTTGGGGTTGAACATTCCACAAACCATCATTTTTCCAATATTCCTCTTCCTGTTTTAAGACGTGGTCTTCACATTCAGCCCAATAATCTTTGTCAATATTTAAAGCGAGATTAGCAAGAGTCTTTACATCGCATATTTTGAATGTTGTATTTTCATCTGCCACTTGTCCTTTTGGACTACTACGGACAAGGGGTAGGGTTCGATCCCAACCGACGGCTCCGGGTTCACCCAGCCTTAAATGGGTACCGGATTTTTTCTGGGAAAGTAAAATCAGCACGGGCGTAATACCGACCACATTACCCCAAAAATCATGTGCTGAAGGTCTGTAAAATATAGGGTCACTAACACCATATTTCCCTATACGCCACTTGGCGTGACGGGGGGTACTTTACTTTTTTTTTTTTTTTACTTGTCCTTTTAATTTTGCCCAGATTAGTTCTATTGGATTTAAATGAGCATGGTAAGGTGGCAGTCTCAAACTTATATGACCGTGCTCTTGGATAATCTTATCTATTTGAAAAATCTTTGTCCTTTGTTTTTGCTTTACTAGAGATAGTCATTCAGGTTTTAAGTACATGTTATTAAATTGTATGTGCTCCTTTGTGAGCCATATCTTAATAGCATCTTTTGTACTGGATGACGTCGGGACTTTATCTTCAAGTGCAACAATGTTGTGGTACGATGCATTGTCCATTATAGGCAAGATGGTCGATCTAGTGATGGGAGAACAGAATTTTCAATCCAATGTCTAAATATGTGACCATTCATCTCAGAGTGATAATCCCGATTGTCTATGGATTTTGAAAGAAAAATGAGCTCTGCATTCTGTATTAGTCCATGTTGTCGACTACCTGCATGAGCAATTATCAAGCGCTGTCCTTTGCTGCTAGATATTAATCTCTTAATCTTTCCATCTGATGACTGCCATTCCCTTTGATTAGTGTGGTGAGCATTGACCCATGTTTCATCCAAGTACACAATATCATAAGCTTGCTTGCGCACCTCTTTTACTTCACGTAAGTACTTGCTTCTCATGACTACTATATGTGGCTTCTCACAGATGATGTTTCGTCCATTGGAATACTTTCTGAATGTAAAGCCTGCAGCTCTCACATTCCTCCATAATGTAGACTTTGATATTTCAATACTGCTGTTC
Organism: Megaustenia siamemsis; assembly: GCA_032433765.1. NCBI lineage: Eukaryota > Metazoa > Mollusca > Gastropoda > Stylommatophora > Ariophantidae > Megaustenia > Megaustenia siamemsis. The sequence goes on from JAVIAB010000092.1 coordinate 183,554,380, forward strand.
TTTTGCAGCGAAACTTTTAATTTTCTTATTGTAACAGTTTCATTCATACCCAACATTTTGCGAATTTCACGTCTACACCTCTGAATGAACGGAAATGGAACACACAATTTCTCAAGTGTCTAATTGTGTCAAAAAAAAACCATGGCGAAAGCGTGCAAACACGTCAATTTGACCGTGTATGGATTTTTACTCGCTATTTTTAACTTAAAATACTGTAAACACTAAGTTTTGACTACATCAATGGGTCGTTATAAATTTATATAAATCAAATAAGCAACAATAATAACCAAATGTTTTTTTTTAATGAAATTAATTCCCTGTTGGGTTCTAATCATTATAACTTTACATGCAAATTTTGAGCAACTTACAACAAGCGGTTAAAAAAGCTATCGATTTTAAAAGTTGGGCACGAGTTATGAAACAAGCTATAGTTCTTTTTACCTCGTTTTGGAATATCTCTCAACAGATCAACGGCACACGTTTGTAGAAAATGTAGGCTACGATTAGCTTAGTCTAAGGAGTGCGTGTCGGAAATGTCCTCAAGTACTCGTTTTTTCTTCCTCAATGTGTGGAGACTGATTACTCCAGCTCTGTGTGTTGATTTGCCATTCTACTGTGTCTTCCCGCATAGTGTCTCCATTCTTAAACTGCTACGATTATCAATAACTCAATAACACATTCCCATTTTACAGGATTGATGCAGCAGTGTTTTAGTGACGTCTTGATGGTGTTTATGTGCTTTATTTTGTATCTATGTGATTGTAGGTCCTTTTAAAGCTCACAAAACAATCTTCTGTGGTAAAAAGCCTGCCGACTTGTAAACACTGAAACTGACCAACGTTATCATCATCATCATCAAATACCGGGCCTGCTGGCGTAGGTGATCATGTCTCTCCACAACTTTCAATCTCGATAGTTATTTATCATTTCTGTTGTTGACCTTCTGCCAAGCCATTCTCTTAAGCTGTCTGGTATTTTTTTCTTTTTGCTTCCCTCTATTTCTTCGTCCCTCAATTTTCTCAGTTGTTACAATATATTCCAGCTGTTCTCTTCTCATTAGATGGCCAAGAAATGGTGGCTGTTTCTTCCTAATATCGGAAATTAGCTCTCTTTTTGCTTTGACCTCTTTCAGAACATTTTCATTACGCTTCTTAGCTGTCCATTGTATTCTCAACATTCTTCTGTAAAACCACATTTCTACAGACTCCAGTGATTTCCTAGTCTGTTGTCCTATTGTCCATGATTCACATCCATATGTTAAGACTGGCTCTACATAACATTTAAGAACTCTTTTTTTGTTTGACCAACGTTATAGGTAAAGGTAATACTGAGGATCTGATTTGAATAAATCTAAATTTAACTTGATGTTAACTGAGGCTCGTTTTGTTGTTTTTAATTTTACTCTAAGCTTTCCCACAACTGGTACATGATCACTCTTGCAATCTGTCCCTGGTCTAGTTTCCACACACACCAGACTGGAGGCTGTAGAAATGTGGTTTTACCGAAGAATGTTGAGAATACAATGGACAGCTAAGTAGAGTAATGAAAATGTTCTATTGTACACAAATACACCAGACACGAACTAGATCAACACTTGCCAGTACATTATCAGATGTAACTACTAACAAGCATGACTACACCATGTGGGCCACTGTCACAAAATACCAAAACGAAGTCATGGTCGCATGACCTAATAAAACACACAATACGAAGTGAGAACAATCTGGCAATTGGGAACAAAACATTGCCCGTGTCAATCAAAATCTAAAGATGCTCAATCTCTTAATTAAACTGCAAGCAAACTAGCTACCACCTACATCGTGGCTACACGACAATAGTGTTACTATACTGTCCCTACAAAAATGACCTGCTGTGCCAGTATCACCCAAGACAGAAATTGGTAACACATCTTTCTCTCAAGCGGGACAGCAGAGACGGGCATGTGTTTTTTTTAAACCTGAAACATAGACTAAACAATGATTAGGCAGTTCACAGATTGAGACAGACTAAGCAATGAGTAGGCAGTCCACATATTGGGACATAAACTAAGCAATGAGTAGGCAGTCCACCTATTGGGACATAAACTAAGCAATGATTAGGCAGTCCACATATTGGGACATAAACTAAGCAATGAGTAGGCAGTCCACATATTGGGACATAAACTAAGCAATGAGCGGGCAGTTCACAGATTGAGACATTGACTAAGCAATGAGTAGGCAGTCCACATATTGGGACATAAACTAAGCAATGAGCGGACAGTTCACAGATTGAGACATTGACTAAGCAATGAGTAGGCAGTTCACAGATTGAGACATTGACTAAGCAATGAGTAGGCAGTTCACAGATTGAGAAATTGACTAAGCAATGAGTAGGCAGTCCACATATTGGGACATAAACTAAGCAATGAGTAGGCAGTCCACATATTGGGACATAAACTAAGCAATGAGCGGGCAGTTCACAGATTGAGACATTGACTAAGCAATGAGTAGGCAGTTCACAGATTGAGACATTGACTAAGCAATGAGCAGGCAGTTCACAGATTGAGACATTGACTAAGCAGTTAGCAGGCAGTTCACAGATTGAGACATTGACTAAGCAATGAGTAGGCAGCTCACAGATTGAGACATAGACTAAACAGTTAGCAGGCAGTTCACAGATTGAGACATAGACTAAACAGTTAGCAGGCAGTTCACAGATTGAGACATAGACTAAACAGTTAGCAGGCAGTTCACAGATTGAGACATAGACTAAACAGTTAGCAGGCAGTTCACATGTGAAAGGGTCAAGGCAAGTCACAGTTAGTGTTGCTGTACAGCTTCATTGACGACGGTGGGGAGCTAAAGTAGATCAGTCATCAACAGATACAAGTTTTAGTACAACTCATACAAGTTTTAGTACAACTCATACAAGTTTTAGTACAACTCATACAAGTTTTAGTACAACTCATACAAGTTTTAGTACAACTCATACAAGTTTTAGTACAACTCATACAAGTTTTAGTACAACTCATACAAGTTTTAGTACAACTCATACAAGTTTTAGTACAACTCATACAAGTTTTAGTACAACTCATACTAGTTTTAGTACAACTCATACAAGTTTTAGTACAACTCATACAAGTTTTAGTACAACTCATACAAGTTTTAGTACAACTCATACTAGTTTCAGTACAACCCATACAAGCTTTAGTACAACCAATACAAGTTTTAGTACAATCAATACTAGTTTTAGTACAACTCATACAAGCTTTAGTACAACTCATACAAGTTTTAGTACAACTCATACAAGTTTTAGTACAACCAACACTAGTTTTAATACAATCCATACTAGTTTTAGTACAACCCATACAAGTTTTAGTACAACTCATACAAATTTAGTACAAATTATACAAGTTTTAGTACAACTCATACAAGTTTTAATACAACCCAGACTAGTTTTAGTACAACTCATACACGTTTTAGTACAAATTATACAAGTTTTAGTACAACTCATACAAGTTTTAATACAACCCATACTAGTTTTAGTACAACTCATACAAGTTTTAGTACAACCCATACTAGTTTTAGTACGACCCATAAAGTGTTAAGGCATAAAAATGCGAAGCTCCAGTAAAGCTGAATGTGAGGAAAAATTAAAAAATAGAAAAAAATGGTATGTAAGAAGCTTTACGTGATAAGTGGACGACACAGACTAAACGACGTTTCGGCCCAATAGGCCTTCAGCAGGAACAAACAAACAAACAAAAACACACAAAACTAGTAACGAAACAACCAAAACAAAAACAATCGAAATGTGTTAAAGAAAACACAATTAGGCCTATCTATCCTGTGTGTAAACAGAGGCATATTTCCTTTTCGTTTTGACCTCTGTTTACACACAGGATAGATAATTTTGTTTTCTTTAACACATTTCGATTGTTTTTGTTGTTGCTGTTTCGTTATTAGTTTTGTGTGTGTGTTTTTGTTTGTTCCTGCTGAAGGCCTATTGGGCCGAAACGCCGTTTAGTCTGTATCGTCCACTTATCACGTAAAGCTTCTTACATACCATTTTTTCTATTTTTTAGTACAACCCATACTAGTTTTAGTACAACCAATACTAGATTTAGTACAACCAATACTAGTTTTAGTACAACCAATACTAGTTTTAGTACAACCAATACTAGTTTTAGTACAACCAATACTAGATTTAGTACAACCAATACTAGTTTTAGTACAACCAATACTAGTTTTAGTACAACCAATACTAGTTTTAGTACAACCAATACTAGTTTTAGTACAACCAATACTAGTTTTAGTACAACCCATACTAGTTTTAGTACAACCAATACTAGTTTTAGTACAACCAATACTAGTTTTAGTACAACCAATACTAGTTTTAGTACAACCAATACTAGTTTTAGTACAACCCATACTAGTTTTAGTACAACCAATACTAGTTTTAGTACAACCAATACTAGTTTTAGTACAACCAATACTAGTTTTAGTACAACCAATACTAGTTTTAGTACAACCAATACTAGTTTTAGTACAACCAATACTAGTTTTAGTACAACCAATACTAGTTTTAGTACAACCAATACTAGTTTTAGTACAACCAATACTAGTTTAGTACAACCAATACTAGTTTTAGGTAAAAGAAAAAAAAATAACTCTATTGTCGCCGGATGCTGTGAGTCGACATTGAAACAATACCTCTGATGTTTCTTTCCATTTTCTTCAAGTAATTTTGTTCGAGACTCCGAGACTGGAATATAAACAGTCCTTTTATTTTTATTTATTATTTTTTTTTTTAGGGTTTATTTTGATCCAAACAAATGTTATTGTTGCGATATGTCATAACCCACATTGAAGCTGTGAAATCCGCGTTTTCTATTTCTTTTGGTTCTATTTATATTCTCACACAATATAATTCGTCAATTGTAAAGGCATTCTGATCGAGAAATGGGGGGGGGGGGGATATATATATATATATATATAAAATAGAAAAAAAACGGTATGGTAATTTTTACGTATTATTAATAACAATAACGTAATATTACTAACAGTTTTACGTAATAAGTTGACGACAACAATTAGAACAGCGTTTCGACTCAATAGGCCTTCAGCAGGAACAAACATACAACACACACACACAGAAATGTATTTAAAACAAAAATAATAATAATTCTGAAGAACCGGATTTACTTTCCCTCTTTGATCCTTAATAATTTAGCTATACCTTTCGTAAACTATCAAGTGGTGTGGGATAAGGTCTTTGTTAACTATGGCTCGCTGACTTTCTATCTATAATCATATCGGCGTTCAATTTTGGGTACCCACAGTTCAGCTTTACTGTAGCTCCGCATTTTTTATGCCTTCATTAGCATTTCTTAGCCTTAACCCCGTACCCAAAGTGAGCACATTTATGCACGGTGACGTGACGTTAGTATGTTGAAAGGGACGTCATTAGTTTCATTGTTAATGTTTTCACCCACAGTAGTCTCGCCTAGTAATGATAAACAATAAGATGGTTGTTGTCTTGGACAGGGCTGAACCAGAAAATATCCTGTTTTGGTTTTCTCAAACTTTTATATTCATTTTCGTGGTGAAAAGTTATTGTAGTTAGGAGAGTTAAGTTAGTGTATTAATTTTAAATACCACATTCGCGGCTGACTGATACAACTGATTTTTAGATATGATATAGATATAACAATAATAAACACACTGACTCTCAGGACTCTGGTGTTACACTAAAGTTACACTAGTTACAGTACAGTGAGTTCTGGTTCAGTTGTGTCTTACTCAAACTTACTGAACATTTTTAAAAAAAATTAATTTACAGTTAAATATTTGGAATTATATTAAATTGTAACAAATATAAATTTATTATAAATTGAGTATTGACTCAGTCAGTAATATTCAGAGCTATCCATGTAATGTAATGTACTTGAACATGCCCATATGCTCTCTCTGCTAATCCCCTCAATATGTTTCTCAGCAACAGGCGATTCCAGCTATTTGTTGGTTGATAGGCCCTCTTACCCTTAATAAGTTACCTTTTTTTTTTTTTACAGTATATGAGTATTATAAGTGTAATTTATTTACACATTAAAGCTGAAGAAGAGAAGTTGAATCATTTGAGCATTAACAGAATAATTAGTTATATTCGTGAGAATATGTGTTCAAATAATATAATTAATTCAGTTGTGATTCTAAAAAAAAAAGTAAAGTACCCCTGTCATGCCAAGTGGCGTATAGGGAAATATGGTGTTAGTGACCCTATATTTTACAGACCTTCAGCACATGATTTTTGGGGTAATGTGGTCGGTATTAAGCCCATGCTGCTTTACTTTCCCAGAAAAAAATCCAGTACCCATTTAAGGCTGGGTGAACCGGAAGCCGTTGGTTGGGATCGAACCCTACCCCTTGTCCTTTGTAGTCCAGTTCACTAACCACTAAGCTATCGCAGCTCCCGAGTTGTGATTGAATTCTGAAAATTCATTTATTATCATATATGGCATTTATTTTATTCGCATAATGCATATATATATATATATATATATATATATATATATATATATATATATATATTATGTGTGTGTGATTATTAACTCTTTCTGGACTTGATTTTTTAGGTATTGGACAAGATTAGTTTTTATTTTTTTTTTTTATATTAATCATAAGCCTTTTTTCATTTTACTATTTCATTGTTCCCCCTATATAATACATAATAATTATATAGATAAACAATACAATTTGATACAGACACATATATGTTAGAAATTACTAGAAAGTAAAATATATAAAACATATTTAAATATAAATAAATTGCTCATATCTTTATTATTGAAGGATAAATATATTATTTAACAAATTATTAGATAATTCTCAGTTCAAAATATTGTAACAGAAATGTTCCTATTTTTTCCATAGTTAGAAGTGTTGCTTTCCATTTTTATTGAAATTTTACACAAAGCTGCTCAAACTCCTTTAGAATACAGTTTATTTTATCATTTATATCCATAAAAATTGGTTTTATGTACATTTTTGTCAATGACTCCAGAATCAAAACATAAATAAATATAAATATTTAAAAATTCAGATCGATCAATATTGAAAGTATGGGTAGTATCGACAGGAGGTACTAATGAGACTTATTCTAGGTTTAACAGTAAAAGTTTATATAAATCACCGCAGTATGAAACAAAAATTTAACAGTATCTATTCTGATTTTCGGGCCCCGTGCGCTGCCGGGGCCCGAAAGGGAAGTAAAGAATAGCGGCGCTGTACCCTACCAGGCATGTTCGTAAGAGGCGAGAAAGGAGGGTTAGGCATGGGACTGGCTATCCCATACTGTAAAAAAATAAGCCGAAAAACTTCACAAACATGAACAAGTCAAAGAAAGATAAAGTAAATCCGTCAACCAGGAAAGAGAAGGGCTCTCTGTCTAAGAGACGTATGACGCAATCCGGAGAAAGCCATAAGGAGTCCGGGTTGCCGACTCACCCTTTGTCTACCAGGAAATCATCCAGAATTGGCACCTGGAATGTTCGTACCCTTAACGAACAGGGAAAAGCGACACAAGTGGCAGCAGAAATGAACAACTACAAGATAGATATTCTGGGAATGTGTGAAACAAGATGGCTGGGAGCGGAGAGAATAAAATTGAATACAGGGGAGATGATTTTATCATCAGGACACCAGGAACCAGGAGCACAACATAGCGAAGGGGTAGCTATAATGCTATCAAAGAATGCACAGAAGACACTAATAGAATGGGAGGCAGTGGGACCAAGACTGGTGAGAGCAACATTTAGAACAACCAAAAACAAAATAAAATTACACATTATACAATGCTATGCACCAACCAACGATAAAGATGACTCAGTTAAAGATGATTTTTATAAACAGCTACAATGCCAGATGGATGCAAGACGAGCCAAGGATATTATAATCTTGATGGAGACCTAAATGCTAAGGTAGGATCAGACAACAGAGGCTTTGAAGAGATTATGGGAAAACATGGACTTGGAGATATAAACGAGAATGGAGAGATATTTGTGAATTTCTGCGCCCTTAATCAAATGAGCCTAGGAGGAACAATATTCCAACATAAAAGAATACACAAAGCTACATGGGTGTCACCAGATCATAGAACGGAAAATCAAATTGATCACATATGTATTAATAATAAGTTTAAGTCATCCTTACAGGATGTAAAAGTATATAGAGGGGCAGATATAGCTTCTGATCATCATCTTCTGTTAGCCAAACTTAAAATTAAATTAAAAAGGTATACTACAACGAATAAGGGCAGAACGTATTTCAATGTAGGGTTTCTTAAAGAACAAGGAATTAAAGATAAATTCGCAGTCACAATATCAAACAAATACCAAGTCCTCCAACAACTAGAAAATACAATAAATATAGAAGATCATTGGAAACAGGTAAAAAATATATGGAAAGAGACATGCGAAGAAACACTGGGGAAAAGAGAACGCCAGAATAAGGCATGGATGACAGCAGAGACCCTGGATAAAATTAAAGAAAGAAAGAACAAGAAAGCAGACATAAATAAAAGCAAAACAAGAAGTAATAAAGCCAAGACACAGGAAGCTTACACAGAGGTGAACAAAGAAGTGAGAAGATGCATTAAAAGGGATAAGAGGAAATATATAGATGAATTAGCTAAAGAGGCAGAAGAAGCAGCAAATAAAGGGAATATGAAAGAACTGTACAACAGCACAAAGAAATTAGGTGGAAAATACAAACAGATCAACGCCTTTATCAAAGATAAGAAAGGAAATCTGCTTAGTAATATAAAGGAACAAATGGAGAGATGGAAGGAGCACTTTGAAGAACTTTTGAACAGACCTGGCTCAAATAATCCTCCAGATATACTACCAGCAGAAGAAGAATTACACGTTAACTGCGGAAAACCAAGCAAAGAAGAAATAATGAAAGCCATCAAACTGTTAAAAGATGGTAAAGCCACAGGACCAGATGAAATTCCTTCGGAAGCCATCAAAGCAGATATTATCACCTCTACCAAGATGTTACATAATCTATTGGATAAAATTTGGGAGAGGGAAGAAATACCTAAAGACTGGAGAGAAGGTTATATGATCAAACTACCAAAGAAAGGAAGTTTACAGGAGTGCACAAATTATAGGGGAATTATGCTACTATCAGTGCCAGGAAAAATATTAGGCAGAATCATTCTGGAGAGACTAAAAGAGGCTATAGAGAAACACTTGAGAGATGAACAAGCAGGTTTTAGGAAGAACAGATCATGTGCTGATCAAATAACTACTCTACGTATAATAGTTGAACAAAGTTTAGAACTAAAATCCCCACTTTATATTGGATTCATAGATTACGAAAAGGCATTTGATAGTTTAGACAGAAGAATGCTTTGGAAGTTGCTGAGTCATTATGGAATCCCCATAAAGTTTATTAACCTGATAAAAACAATGTATGAAGGAACAAAATGTAGTGTGGTGCATGAAGGACAGCTTACAGAAGCATTTGAAATAAGAACAGGAGTAAGGCAAGGATGCCTTCTGTCTCCATTTCTCTTTCTACTGGCCATAGATTGGATTATGAAAATAACTCAAAACAACAGAAATGGGATCCAGTGGTCACTGACCAAACAACTTGATGATTTAGACTTTGCTGATGACATAGCTCTCCTATCACACAGCCACCAACAGATGCAAGATAAAATGAGTATATTAGATGAGAGATCACAACAGCTAGGACTAAAGATTAATAGAGATAAGACCAACATTATGAGAATTAATGCAGTTGGCAATAACCAAATAAAACTAGGAGAAATACCTCTACTAGACGTACAATCTTATATATATCTGGGCAGTAATATAGATAAAGAGGGAGGAACAGAAAACGATACCAAAATAAGGATATCAAAAGCAAGAGGAGCTTTCATTGCACTGGGAAACATATGGAAATCCAAAGAAATTAGGCTAAATACAAAAATACAAATTTTCAACTCCAATGTTAAGTCGGTTCTATTATATGGCTGTGAAACATGGAGAATAACAAAATTGACAATCACGAAGGTACAGACTTTCATTAATGGATGCTTGCGCAGAATAAAGGGATGGAAATGGCAGGACAAAGTCACAAACGTGGAATTATGGAAATGTACCGGTCAAATACCAGTGGATAAAGAAATACAGCGAAGACGATGGCGATGGATAGGACACACACTACGGAAACCAACTGAGAGTATTACACAACAGGCCCTTTTTTGGAATCCCCAGGGGAAAAGACAAAGAGGAAGACCAAGGAATTCTTGGAGAAGACAGATTGAAGCAGAGATGAAGATGATGGGGAAGACATGGAATGATCTTAAAAAAGAATTGCAAAAACAGAACGACTTGGAAAGTGTTTGTTGAAGACCTATGCTCCACTGGGAGCTAAAAGGTAGAAGATTCTGATTTGATATACAAAATAATGGTGTGATAGGGTTTTATTAGTAATCTGATAGATTGCATAATGGTCTAGAAAGAGTTTGTATATGCCTACATTGATGACACATTGATGTTAATTATCTGTATTTAATTAGAAAATACTCGTAATATAATATCTACTCATATTGAATTGGTGTCAAAAAACCAGTGAGTGGCCATTGTCAAGATTATAAGATCAGCTAGATGTGTTATCCTATTGAATAACATTAACATTTTAAAAAATTAGTTAGTAATTACAATTCCATCCTTGACTTCCAGAAATATGGCAGATAGGTGGCAAGAACCATAGAGGCTCTGTCTGAAAAGTGTTCCTTGTTGCAGTTTCCTCATTTTCCAAGTCGAGCTTGCTGCCGGAGCTACTGAGTTTAGTGCTCTGTGCACACCGTAAGCAGTGTTTTTCATCTGGATCATGTATGATATCCTGATTGCTTACAATGAATGATGATATCGTATAACGAAGGACGGTTCATCTGTGTTCACTTTTGGTGCTGCTTGACTTTATGTCTTTTGGCGTGTGCTGAAGCTGTTATGATGGGGACTGCAGCTGCCTTTCTTTGTTTAGATCCTTCAATGAGATGAGATGTTAATTTGGATGTTTCTACTGGCATGGGCGGTTGAGCAATTATGGATTTTAATTCATTTGAAGTGATATACTTTAGCTAACCGCTAACTAACCACTAATTCCATCCTAATGATATTGCTTAAAATTATCGTTATTATATATCTGTAGGCAATGTTGTACGGTTGTTACCATAATTACTTTATTTTACAGAGTTATTTCATTGAGTAATTTATGTGTGGAATTTTTTCAGCTTCAGGCAATATCAAGCTCACACTGATTGTTCTGGCTGAGACAACAGTACAGTGTACATACATTGTACTATAAAAAATTGAACTAGCATTTCATGATATGGCTTCTTCACATCCTGGCAGTGCACAGAGCCGAACAAGCTCTGTGGGATCTGCTGGATCGCAAGGCTCAAGAACACCACCATCTAGTGCTGGAAAATCAACTGGTAATAGAAGCAGTAAACTAGCTGCTGAGAGCAAACAGGCAGTCTCATTGAAACAGCAAAAACCTTCAGATAGACTTAATCCAAAAACAGTTGATCCAGTGAGTTATTTCATGTAATCTCTTGTCATAATTAGAAGTAGCCTCCATCAATCACAGTTGACTATGGATTTTACAGTGCCCCTAGAAAATATTCTTTTTTTTTTCTTTTTTTTTCACAGTGTGTTCTCTTTTTCTATGAATCTGTCTGCATCTTGCTTGAGTTAGTGCTTTAGAGTGTGTTACCAAGACTGCAGTCAGTAGCTATTTATCCACAGGCTGCAGGGTTTATATTCAGAATTTTCATGTCACGTTTACACACATCTATAAATTTGAGTTTGGGAGTCCCCTAGTTCTTTTGCCATCTGCTAGTTGTCCATAAATTATATCTTTTGGTATGTAGCCATCTTTCATATGATGTAAGTGGCCAAGTCGGTGTAACCTACGTTGTTTGAGCAGCATGTTGATGCTCGAGAAGCCTGTGCGAGTGAAAACCTGCATGTTTATTACTTTGTTCTTCCAGGTGATATCAAGAATACAGTGCTGGCGTCTCATAAGGAATGAATTTAGCCTTCTCTCTTGCTTTGCATAAATTGTCCATGATTCGCTGATCATAATAATAACATACATGTTAAATTATTTATTTCAGTATATCACTATCATGAAAAATATAAGCCTATCATTTTCATGTTAATTCTTAAATGTTGTTATTTTCAGCAGGAATAGCATATTATTCTTGCGTATATATTGAAGGCATGGTTGTAGAAGAAATTGTTTATCACATCTTCAAGACACATGCCAAATAATGAAAATGAGAAAATGACTTATAACTAATACAGTTTTTATTTAATCTGTTTGCAAATAATTACTTATGATTGAAGTTGTAATTAATTAAGATTTTTCAAAAATTGTAACTAATTCAGATTTTATTGTTTATTTCTTCAGTTTTCTAATGCCAAGAAAGTACAGTCAGCATTTGCGTCAGTTTATGCAAATGGTGGAGTGCCTTGCAGGTAAAGAAATTTTTCTGCTTTGTTTAATTTAAAAGCAATTAATTCTGCAAACAAAAGTATATCATATTTTTAAACTGAATTACCCTATGATTTGTTTTTGTAGTTTGCATTTAACACATTTTGTACCATGAGTCAAAAACTGCTGCTGCCTTATGGGAATGTCAGTCATGAATGCCAAAGGTATGGGAAGCTGTCTCAAATAAATGTGTGCTGAAGATGAATTAACTTAACTGAAACAATGCAACACTACTCACTTTACGGATGAAGAAGAGTAAATATTTTGAAATAAAGATAAGTGCTTTACTTAAGTTCATTTATCCTTAACCCTAGATTACGATACTGTGGTAAAAATTACATGCATCAAAACACAAATTCTTCCAAATCTGATAGCTTGCGGTGTTCAAACATTATTCCCCCTCTATGTACATCCCTAATTACTATTTCTGGTGACCATTGAATGTTTAATTTGTTTCTGTTGATGTAAGATTCTGTATTTTTCCATTTTGTGAGATACTATCCTATAATCCCCCAAAAATTGACAAAATTTCAACAAATTGGTCGTTTTCATTTTTTTTTTCCTTTGACCAGGGAAATTTTCTCAGTCATTGGTGACATCAACAATTCTTTGTGACTCAGGAAACTCAGTGAATAACACTTTGTGGTAGCCGAATGTGCTGACGAATTTACATCGTCTGTCTGAATAGACAAAATAGCATGTCCAGGCCAAGTGGTCAATTTGGGTCATAAATCAACCTGAGACAGGAAATTTGAGTTCCCTCTGTGTGTCATTGGTAAACACACAGCTGTGTGTCAAAAGTTCAAAGAATATACTATTTTAGTGCTCCTAATGTTACAATTAAGTGGTAGTATTTTATACTATGGAATGTAACGAAGCATGCCACAGGTTGATATCGTAATTAAAGGTTAATAAGATCTTAATCATCAACTTTTTTAAGAGTCCATTACTTGATGAAGTCAGAAGAATCCTAGTCCTAATACAAAATAAATGGAACATCAAATACTGGAAAAATAACCTGTAAACACCATAATAAAGACAAGTGCCCACATGCTGCTGGACATACAGATTGTATTGTTACATCTTTTTCTCATAACTCCATTTGAAGCTCATGGCTGGGACATTTATACAATTGTACTTCTAAATAAGATACTGGTTCAGCTTCAGTTTTTTATATGATATATATTACCTCCCTGGAAGAGAACCTTATGGGGCAGTTGAATCGTTTAAACAGACTGATTTCATAAGAGAGTCTGGAATCCTACTCTGATTGAGTCTTGATCGCAAAGAAAGAGAGAGAGAGCTTCAGTTTTTACATGTTTATTTTGCTTCATTATTTATTTATATTTGTTCTCTTGATCTGAATGCAGAGATTACTATTTTTGTCATTATTGGTATTTTTTTTTTAGTACTAGATGGGAATTCAGCTGTAGAATCTGAACATCTTGTACAGGATAGAGAAAACCTTTCAGGGTAGTTGTCATGGGAACCACGTTCCAACAAGGATAAACTAGATGATGATGATGTTTAGTATATCAAGATAGTGAGAATTAATAAGAGTATTGTGGTCTTTTGTGTAAAGATAATATGTCTTTTCAGATTAGTTCATGGCAGTGTTAAACATAAACTTGCATGGGACACACCACCTGAGCAAGTGCCTTTTGATCCTGTGCTTGTAACTCTTGCAGAGGTGAGTTCTCATCTAACTTGTCTCCATTCAACTTTTATCATGTTGCTTTCATAGCATAAAACCTGGTTTGCTTTATTTATGTTTTTTGTTCATTTGCTTATCATCATCATCGAGTGCCATCTCCGCAACGAAGGTTGGCTACCATGGAGCGCCATTCTGCTCTGTCTCTTGCTCTGATGGTGCAGGTTGTCACAGGCTGGTTTGTCCATCTTTTGATGTTACTCGTCCATGTTAGTTGTGGTCTGCCTCTGCCTCTTTTACCTTGTATTTTTCTCCTCCAGGATTATTTTTAGTAGGCTGTTGTGTCTTTTAACATGGCCAAAAAATCGCATTTGTCTCGTTTGAATTGTGTTTAGTAGTTCTCTTTTCATATTTAGTTGTTTTAAGACTTCATAGTTTGTTTTCTTTTCCTTCCATCCAATTCTACATATTCTTCTATATATCCACATTTTAAAAGCTTCAATTCTCTGTTCTGTTTTCTTGTCTAATGTCCATGTTCCTGCACCATATAGGAATGTTGAGAAGACATAATATTTTGCTATATGCTTATGTTTATTTACTGCATTAGGATATTTTAAAAAAGCTAATGAATCTTAGACTTTTATTTGTTTCTCTACTAATGCTTAAACTATAAATGTAATACTTTTTTTCAACTGCGTCAGATTTGTAATCATTTATGCACATTCTTCTCAATTCTCTCCTGTTTTCATATAAAAAACTGACATTGGAGAGACTGGTAGAAGTAGCCCCCTTTGTTGAGTCCCTTCTAAAGTTAGGTAGCCATTGACACAATTTCAAGCACTTTCAAATTTGAGGTAGTGGTTCTGGAGTTTTTTTACACATGCAAAGATTGGTCGAACCTCACCAGTGCCTGAGCCTCAACATTCTCATCTGGTTGGCTGTTATTTTTAGTATCAGTTTCAAGATTTCTTCTGTCTCTCAAAGGTGAAGTTCCACTGAGTGATCAGAGTTCATTCTCTGATAGCTATGGTTTGCTGAAACAGAGGGACTTGTGTGATGATTGCCAAGAGCACAAAGACTTATAAGATAGTGAAGATTGTTGTAAATTGGACACTCTCTATCTTGAAGTTGGCTTTCATGTTTTTACTGGGCCCATTCTCAGTTCTAGTTATGATTGTTGAATGAACAATTTGGTGTTTCACCCCATATCTAAAGAATGTCTAATTTTTTAGTATTTTCAGTGTGATTATAATTTAGAATAATTCATTTTCTTAAAAATTAATTTCACATTTTAAAAAATCTACTTATAGTTTTTAATCTGCTTGTTATAGTTCTTTAAAGCACAAATACATTTTGAATAAAATTACTTGCACAATATTTATGATGTAACTTTAGAAAAATTACAATATTGAAATTATTCCATCATCATATAGTGCTAGTTACATATCAAAAGTTGGCTATCATAGATCCCAATTTTTCTATGTCTTTTGCTTTGGTCGTACACTGTGGCTGATTTCCCTCTTTCCACCTCTTGATGTTATCAAGGGATATTACTTCTTTTTCCTTGTGTAATTTTGTTTCCCAACTATGACTTCATTTCCTTTTCAAGTGTTATTATACATATTATTTATGATGACCATCATAGCACACAGAATAAATAAGAGAAAAAGATCTCTTATTTATTCTGTGTGCTATGATGGTCATCTGCACTATTTTTCCCATAATTTTTCATGAATAGAGAATTCACTTAGGGATTCCCTTGGGTTATATTTTAATCTCGGTTTTGGTCTACCCACAGGCAGCTTCCCATCTATAAATTCTGCATTCAATATTTCCTCATAGGAGGATGTAATCGATATAGATTCTTCTTAGATGTCCCAGCTACTTTAATCTTCGACTCCTGGATGTTGTCATAACTGATGGAAGCCTAGAATGCTGCAGGATACATCTGAGATGATTATACATTTCAAAGTTTGTAATTTATGTAATGTATAAATGCACAAATCTTAATTCAAGGTTAAAGTTCAACATTCAGTTGTTTTCAAATTCTCACCAGGGCTTGAAAGAAACTGTGCACCCTTATACTTTTGTTTCCTGTATGGGATTTCGTGAGTTGTTGGATACACCTGGAGCATCAGAAAAAGCCACACCTCTGCTTCCCAAGCTGGCCCAGCCAATCAGAGCTGCTTTGGTATGTTTGTCTGGTTTTGTTAAGTTCAGAACTATTTTTTCCTTGATATTATCTATTAATTCTGCTTAATTGCTGTTTCCTGCCATTTGTCTAACACATTTAATCTTGTTACTGGTTATTATAATTCCTTATTATTCTTGAGTCTACCATCCTTGTCTAGCATTGGTAGCATAGTGTTGAGATGATAAATGTGTTGTAGATTGCCTGTTTTGCCTCAAGTTATTTCCTTCTTAGACAGTATTGGTGGCATCTGTCCAATGATTTAACAAGCTTTGTTGCATTTTGAGTCTGTTTCCACTGCTTTTGACATATTAAGATGATTAATAATAAATAGCATTTGTTGCCTACCGTATGGGGAACTTTTTCTTCATCTAGATCTTCTTCATTCTGAGTCTTTATGACTGGTAGATAAGATCAAGAGCTTGGTGTTGCTGGTACATGATACAGGTGTCTATATAGAAAGAGCTGACCACATATATTATCTATTTCTTAGCTTCATTGCTACATGCACCTGAAGACAACTCCTTATTTTCCAGCAAGGTTACCAGCCGCACAGTCCTCTGACATCTAAATCACTTGCATAACTAGAAGATGCTTTCCAGACAGAAAGGGAACCTTGTTAGAGCAGTCATTAGTAAGGCCTACAAGCAAAAGAACTGTAACGCAGCTGGCTTTGAGTTCTTTATTGGCTATCATCACTGAACTCCGAACATGTCTGTAGGTGCTCAGATCCCCACCTCAGCAAGTCTCGCAGCATTCAGCAATTGACAACTCCTGTTTTGTGTTGATTGATAAGTTCTCTTATGCTCCCACTAAGCCTCACATTTTTTACTTTACCCATTTTTACTCCCATCTCTTTCATCCGAAGGAGTGATGTGGGCTCATGGTCATCGAAGTCCTGTGTCCTTCCCACATCTCAGAGGGCTTTAATGATGTCTGCGTGATCCATTGAGCTGGCTTTATCTCTCTGCAATATTTGTGGAAGTGATAAGGTTCACAAATTATCTAAAGTAGAAAAATCTTGGTATAGAATGGAACGAATTCAAAACAAACGAGGAAATTAGAGAAATCGCCAATCAACCACTAATATCTTCAGTAATAAATGAAAAATCGATGGTCATACGTTGGACATGTGATGAGAAGAGATAATAATCGAATAGCAAAGCAAGCCCTCATATGGGAAACAACAGGTAAAAGAAAAAGAGGAAGACCCAGGGAGACACTGAGAAGAACATTGATGAGAGAGGCAAGAGCAGCAGGAATCGGCTCCCTCAATGAGATAGAACTGCTTGCACAGAACAGAGACAGATGGCGAGATTTGATAAAATATCTTTAAAAGAAAACTGCTAGAACAAAAATTCATATAGGAGAAGGTGTATCTTGGTCTACGCCCTATGGGCCGGTTACGGCTCGAAAGGTCAATAGATAGATAGAAAAAAATTAACTGCAAGTTTAATTTATTAGAAGCCCAAGAGATTTTCCATGGGCTGATACTTGATCTATTATCAACTTTTAGCTACATCTATTATCAACCCTTAGCTACATCTATTATCAACCATTAGTTACATCTATTATCAACCCTTAGATACATCTATTATCAACCCGTAGTTACATCTATTATCAACCCTTAGCTATGCTTGTGAAAGCTGGTAAACAAGAAAAGAGATTGTGAGAAAACTAAATGCTTTTGAAGACAAATACATTTTTAAAAGTATACTGTGTATAATGGAATGAATTCAAGACATTTTTGTTGTTGTTCGCCAGCTTTCACCTCTGGCACAGTCCCTAGAGGCTAGGAACTGAATTTTGCGTGTTTAATCCATTTTCCCTGACAGCCATGTGCACAGGGGTCCCTCGCCATTCAGGCAGATAACTCTGTCTTCGGAGGTACTCATATTTTTTCCATCGATGAGTAATTGACATTTCAAGCTGGGCTTCGATACTAAGACCAGGGGTGTTTACCGCAGAGAGAAATCATAAATAAAAATTCCAACTGGTTCAGCGGATTTGAACTCACAACCTCTCTGTCTCAAGGCCAGCGTCTTGCCTCGAGACCAACCAGTCCCCAAGACTAATATAGAGATAAGAGAAATGTCCATGCAACCAATGTTCTCATCTACCATTACGAAGAGATGGATATATGGCAAGAAGAGACAAGAGAATTCAAAAACGGGTTCTTATATAGGAAACAGGATACAGAAAAAGAGGAAGATCTAGAGAGACACTAAAAAGAACACTTATAAGAGAAGCAAAGTTGGCAGGCATAGACTTATTAGATAAGATTGAACATCTCACCAAGAATAGAGATGGATGGCAAAAAAGCACTACGGGCCCTATGTGACATCTAGTGGTTCAGAAAGGATCAAGATCAAGATATTTGAATGTATGCAATACAGAACAGAACAACTAGGTTTACATAAGAAAGAATTGTGCCAATTACAAGCTCAGCAGAAGTCTTTCAGATTATAGTATCAACTGTTTCCACCTTAAGAATAGAAAGCACTGATAGATGTAATGTAAAGTAAAGTAAAGTACCCCCATCACGCCAAGTGGCGTATAGGGAAATATGGTGTTAGTGACCCTATATTTTACAGACCTTCAGCACATGACTTTGGGGTAATGTGGTCAGTATTACGCCCGTGCTGCTTTACTTTCCCAGAAATAAATCCGGTACCCATTTAAGGCTGGGTGAACCCGGAAGCCGTCGGTTGGGATCGAACCCTACCCCTTGTCCGTGGTAGTCCAGTTCACTAACCACTGAGCTATCGCGGCTCCCAGATGTAATGTGGCATTAATAAAATAAACTACTGTAAATGTTACAAAAGTGACTAAAGGCTCATATAAATAGCTATGATACTCCAAGACTATCTTTATATGGTGATTTAATATCATTGAGTTGACCACTGCTTTCTTTGAATCTATTCTACTTGTGTTGAAAGTGTGTATAGAAGAAGATTGCCATATACAGTTTGGAAAAAAATGTGTTTATATGCTCCAGAGAATAATGTTGTTTGTGATGGTCGTGTTATTTTTATTTTCTCCAAAGAGTCATGCAGAGGGTGCAGTGTTTGAGAGAGGTATGGATGGCCTCTTGCAGTTGAGCTCTGTCGTTGGACCTGCTTTGAATCCTTACCTGAAGACATTACTGATGGCAGTAAGTCTTGTAGTCTTGTGCTGTTTAACACACCTTATGCCTGTTAGTGCAGTTATTTCTAGCTAGTTTACTTTTGTGTCAGATAACTCACATTTGTCATTTACATTTGTGCCAGATAACTCACTTTGTCATTTACTTTTGTGTCAGATAACTCACATTTGTCATTTACATTTGTGTCAGATAACTCACTTTGTCATTTACTTTTGTGTCAGATAACTCACTTTGTCATTTACTTTTGTGTCAGATAACTCACTTTGTCATTTACTTTGTGTCAGATAACTCACTTCTTCTTTCCTTCCTCATTTGCCTTTCGGCATCGAGGGGAGATATAATTTGTGATCTTCTGCTCTTCTGTTGACCTATACTGCTGTTATGTTTCCTAGTGCTTCTAATATTCCATTGATCCATCTTTTTCGTGGTCAACCCTTGGGTCCGGTATTCTTACAATGTCTATTGAGGGTTCATTGTGTTGTGTTTTGATTACTCTGCCTTGTCATATGGCCAAACTATTTTATCTGTTGTTTCTTTATATATTCTATGGCAGGGGCTATTCCTAGCTTTTTTCTCAGTTCTTCATTTCTGATCTTATCTCTCAGACTGTTTCCTTTCATTCATCTGACACATTTAATCTCAGTAGAGGTTATTTTTCTTATTGTTCTTGCATCTAGGGTCCAGGACTGGCATTGGTAGCACAACGTTAGGATGAAGATTGTATTGTAAAGTGCCCGTTTCGCCTCTAGAGCTATTTCCTTATTGGACAATAGTGGTGATAGCTGTCCTATGATTTGACAAGCTTTGAGGCATATTGAGTCTATCACTGCTGTAGATAACTCACATTTGTATTTACTTTTGTGTCAGATAACTCACATTTGTCATTTACTTTTGTGTGTCAGATAATTCACATTTGTCTTTTACTTTTGTCAGTTTAGCCTACTTTTGTTAGGGATATCGAGTTACTATGAAAGCCAATCTGACTCTTTCTGGTTGCTAGGGAATTTGACCATGAATAAATTATCCTAAAATTGTCCATTGAGAATGAAACTAGCATCCTGATGACATTTGTTATTCAGCTCCAGGTTAAGTGTTATAAGTTTCCATAAAAACCAACTGTGGTGTCAAAATGAGGTCATGGATTTCCTTACATCAGTGATTCCCAACCCATGGGTCATGGCCCTAAATGGAGTTGTGAAGGGTTTTCTGTGGGTTGCTTAGCAGGGGTAAGCTGTGATAATTTAGAAAGGAAAACAAAAAAACCATGTCGCTGTGTCCTGTACAGAGATTTGTTTCTGTAAATGTGTAACGATCTTTCGTTCATAGATACAAATGGCTTCCCTTGGTATCACCAGCATCCCCAATGAAGTACAAAAGGAATTCTTGGATTTGCAGAACAATTTCTCAGCACACAACTTATTTGATCAAAAACTGTTGATTCAATTGTGGTGTATCGGTCATATTCAAATACCACCATGCTTGCATTTTGAGTTTTACTCCCCTTTGTTTCTACATATCTCTGTGAGAGTAGATTTTCAAAGCTTCTTTAATTGAAAACCAAAACAAGTAGTAGAATAAATGTTGAGAATGACATGAGGTTGGCATTAACGAATACTCAAGTGCGAATTTGTAAGCTTGTTAATGAGTTACAATTTCAATCATCACATTAAATATGTTGATTTGTGCATTTATACAACATTACATAAGTTAACATTATTTTGAATTATATTAAATTGAAAAATCTATTTTCGATATGATTTCGTTTACCCTATTAAAAAGTTGTTTTTTTATGAATTGAAGTCATGGGTCACTTTGAGTCTATAAAATCGGGTCGTGGCTTGAAAATTGTTGGGAACCGCTGTCCTACACCATGGAAAACTCCTATAGTTCTAGGAAAACTCCTATAGTTTTAGGAAAGCTCCTATAGTTTTAGGAAAACTCCTATAGTTTTAGGAAAGCTCCTATGGTTTTAGGAAAGCTCCTATAGTTTTAGGAAAACTCCTATTTGTTTATAGTTATAGCTATTTTTACGCACAAAGGTTAGTATTTTGTGGCAGCTAATTGTTGAAATTATTTTATTATACCAGACATGTTACTTTGTCTATTCATACAGTCGCCGTAAGTCCGTCAGTATTTTTGGCTATCTCATAGCGTTATTCTCTGTGTTTCTCTGAGTCACAAAGGGCTGTTCTCAGAAGAATGTTGAAAGTTCCCTGGACAGCTAAAAAGACCAATGAGAAAGTTCTCAAAGAGGCCAACACAAAAAGGGAGCTCTTAAAAAACATCAGAAAGAAGCAATCAACATTTTTTGGGCACATCATGAGAAGAGGAACGTTGGAATACTTAGTTACAACTGGCAAAATAAAAGGAAAGAGAGATCGCGGACGACAAAGAGAGAAAATACTTGATAGCTTGATGTCATAGCATGGAAAACGGTCAACAACAAACTCATACGATACACTGTGGATAGAAGATTGTGGAAGGACATGAAAGCCAACGCCAACCGGTACGGCACATCATGATGATGTTGAATGACCGAGACAATTTCCCGGGTCACAGCAACAACAACAACAAAAATGAAAAACGACCAAGTTATTGAAATTTGGCAAATTTTATTTTGCATTAAAGGATAGTATCTCATGAAATGAAAAAAAATTAAAATCAAATCCTACATCAGTAAAAACAGATCCATCACTCAGGGGTCACTGGAAGTAGTAATTAGGAAGTTACATGGAGGTGGGTGATGTTTCAACATGGCAAACTATCAAATTTGGAAGAATTTGTGTTTTGATGCAGTAATTTTTACTTTGGCATTGTAATGTAGGATTAATGAGGAATATGGTCACTCTGGGTCACTATCACACCAATGAAAAAACAATAAACTAATATGTTGACTATCATAAATGAGAGTGACCCAAGGTGACCTATACATGTTATTTTACCTATTACTGGGTATGAAAAACATATAGTCTTCTGGTTCTACCTTTTAACTTCCTGTGGAGTATAGATCTTCAGCAAACAAATTCCAAGCCATTCTGTTTCTTACCATTCTTTTAAGACCATTTCATGTTCTTTTTTTTGACTTGTCCATGTATGTGAACTTCAAAAACAAGCAGTATTTGTCTGTTATCTAATTATTCTATTACTTTTTTTTTCTTTATACTGTTATCCCAGGGAGAGTGAGTGGCCAAATAGATAAATTGTTGGGGTCCAAAACCAGGAGAATGTGGGTTTGAATCCCAATAAGGCCAACATATGTTTCTCTGCGGGGTGAAGTAAAGCACTCAGACCTGAACACCTCAAAGCACCTGCACAAGCCAAGAAGCCTATATTCTCCAGTCCTATAAGTCCTGGGAGCCACGATAGCTCAGTGGTTAGTGAACTGGACTACAAAGGACAAGGGGTAGGGTTCGATCCCGACCGATGGCTTCCTGGTTCCCCCAGCCTTAAATGGGTACCGGTTTTTTTTCTGGGAAAGTAAAGCAGCATGAGCGCAATACTGACCACATTACCCCAAAAATCATGTGCTGAAGGTCTGTAAAATTTATGGTCACTAACACCATATTCTCTATACGCCACTTGGCGTAACGGAGGCTCTTTACTTTTTTTTTTACTTTATAAGTCCTGTTTCCCCCTCCCTCTCCCCAATATTAGACCAAATAGTCTGCATTTTTCTTTGTTCATGTTTATTTTGGATTTGCATTTACATAATTAATTTAAGAGTATCAAATAGGCACAAGTTGCATTGTGTTATGGTTTACAGTAAGCTGCCTTATTTGCACCTTTCAGCCTAGCATATCCAGCACAGCAGTTTTTCAGAATGAAGTCTCTTTCTCTCTTCATTCTTCTACATTTTCTCAATGACTATTCCTCTTCATCAAATGCCCATCAAATGATTAAATGGGTGTGAATGTGTTGCATTGCGGGCTTACAACAAGCTGAGTTAATTGCACCTTTTGTTCTAGCACGTCCAACATCAGCATAGCATTTTTTGGTACCAGGTTGCTTTTTCTTTTTTACATTATTATTTGCTTGCTTGGTTAGACCTTTTTTACATTATTATATGCTTGCTTGGTTAGACCTTTTTTACATTATTATCTGCTTGCTTGGTTAGACCTTTTTACATTATTATCTGCTTGCTTGGTTAGACCTTTTTTACATTATTATTTGCTTGCTTGGTTAGACCTTTTTTACATTATTATCTGCTTGCTTGGTTATACCTTTTTCACATTATTATCTGCTTGCTTGGTTAGACCTTTTTCACATTATTATCTGCTTGCTTGGGCATTCTGGTAAGACCTTTTTCAGGAGCCTTTAATGGACGTTAACTGGGGTCTTGATCAGCTTATTGTTCCTGAAAACAGCACTCATCTATTGGTCACAAAGTACGGTCTTCTCACTGACTTCAAGCATCTTGTTTTCCCGGTTGAGATAATAGTTCCATATCTCTAAAATGTTAAAAATATTGTTTACATATTTTGTTATTTTTTAGTTGTCCAAGAGAATTATGGAGAAAAAATATAAAGAGAAAGTTACAGATTCATTGCAACAGCTGGAACAAAATGGAGGAAAGGTGAATTTTCTTAAAGTAATTTTGTAATCAAGTCTTTAAAATATTGCATGTGTTTGTGTTATGTTAATTAATGTACTCAGAGAACTAGTTGTTTCCGTTTTTGTCCAAATGAATTTTCATTAATGAATGGATAGAGTTCTATGTGTTTATGTGTGTATACATATTTGCATGCACACATACAAAAAGAGAATGTAGACCTGATACAGAATGTGTAAATTAGTAGTAGATAATAGTGATAGTTTTTTCAGCCCTAAAACAACAACAAAAATAGGATTCTGGAATGTACGTACAATGGCCATGCCGACGAAACAAGCATAAGTCGCGAACGAGATGGATAGATATGATCTAGATATTTTAGGATTAAGCGAAATGCGCTGGCATGGAACAGGTAGGAGATCTGTTGATAATAAAATAGTAGTTTTTTCTGGAAGGGAAGATGGAAAACACCGTGAAGGAGTAGGCATAATGATGACAGGCATAGCTGCAAGAAGTTTATTAGAATGGGAACCAGTAAATAGCCGTCTGATACGAACACGCTACAAAACAAAATATGGAAGACTTTCAATTGTTCAATGTTATGTGCCTACAAATGAAGTTGATGATGAAGTTAAGGACAATTTTTATAACCAACTACAACAACTTATAAACAAAATACCCAAACACGATCTTTTAATTGTAATGGGAGATTTCAACGCCAAAGTTGGAAAAGACAACACAGGAGTGGAGCATGTAATGGGGAGAGAAAGCTGTGATACTACAAGTCAAAATGGAGAAAGATTAATAGAATTATGTTTAATAGAAAATTTAGTTATAGGTGGGACATTATTTCCACACAAAAATATTCACAAAACAACATGGATATCTCCTGATGATAGAACCTCCAATCAAATTGACCACCTATGTATTAAACAACAATTCGGATCATCATTAATAGATGTAAGAGCATACAGAGGTGCTGATTGTTAATAGTGACCACAACCTGTGCATTGGGAAAATAAGATTACAATTTAGAAGCCAATAGAAGAGATCAACTACACATAAAATTGATAGTTGTAAACTGAAAGATGAAGCCATAAAGGAAAAGTTTAACATAGAGCTAAGTAATTGTTATACAGCACTCGGTGAAATAGACTTAGATATCAATGAAATGTGGGACTCACAGAGCAAAATACTAATGACAGCAGCAGAAGCAAGTGCCGGACTAAAAAAAATGGAAAAACAAGCTTGGATTTCAGACACCACATGGAAATACATCAAAGAAAGAAGAGAAGCAAAGAGAGCCATGACTAAAGTAAAAGACAGATCTTGGAAAGGTCCTGGCAAAAGCAACATACAAAGAATTAGACAACAAAGTGAAAAGTTCAGCGAGAAGAGATACAAGAGCTTATATAGACAATTTGGCAGAGATAGCTGCAATTACAGGAGATAGCAGAACTCTCTATACTGTACAAAAGATGCTGACAAACACTTATACATCCAGTGGAACACCAATTCTAGACAAATCTGGATTAATGCTAACAACAGCGCAGACATAAAAGCCGTTGGGCGGAACACTTAAAAGAAATTCTTAACCGTTAACTACCCCACAGTTTAATAGATTTTGAAGCTGAAACACCAGCAGCAGAATTAGATGTAAATTTAGATGACTTCACCTTGAGCGAAATAGAAACCACCTTAAAGCGTATGACCAATAACAAGGCTGCTGGAGAGGATAAGTTAACAGCTGAGATCCTCAACGCAATTGATAGCCATAATTTAATACATCTCCAGAAAATGTTCAACATCATTTGGAAAGCAGAGAAGACACCGCATAACTGGAAAAAGGAACCATTGTTAAGATTCCAAAAAAGGGCAATCTTAGAGATTGTAACAACTGGAGAGGCGTGACACTTTTGTCAGTTGCCTCAAAGTTATTCTGCAAAATCATCCTAAATAGAATAAAGAATTCAATAGATACAGTAATGCTTGAAGAACAGGCTGGGTTTAGGAAAAGGAGAAGCTGCCTTGACCACATCTTTACTCTACGACTTATATTGGAGGAACACATTGAGAAGCAAAAACCTTTTGTACTAATTGGGCTTGAATTCAGTCATGAAAAGACTAAAGTCATGAAAAGCTTAATTCCAACAGACGACAAAATATACATGGAAAACAAAGCAGTAGAAGAGATCGATCACTTTATCTATTTTGGAAGTCACATTGATTGAGAAGGGGATTCAAACAAAGAAATTAGAATCAGATTAGCTAAATCAATGTCTTTCAGAAGCCTTGAAAAGTTGTGGAAATCAAAACTCATCAGCACAAACACAAAACTTAGACTATTCAAATCAAATGTACTATCAACCCTTAACGTATGCGTGTGAAAGCTTGAAGACAACAAGAGATATAAAAACAAAGTTGAACACATTCAAAAATAAATGTCTATGGAAAATACTTTGTATAGCATGGAGTGAATTCAAAACAAACGAGGAAATTAGAGAAATCGCCAATCAACCACTTATATCTTCAGTAATAAAGAAAAGATGATGGTCATATGTTGGACATGTGATGAGAAGAGATAATAACCGAATAGCAAAGCAAGCCCTCATGTGGGAAACAACAGGTAAGAGAAAAAGAGGAAGAATCAGAGAGATACTGAGAAGAACATTGATAAGAACATTGATGAGAGAGGCAAGAGCAGCAGGAATCGGCTCCCTCAATGAGATAGAGCTGCTTGCACAGAACAGAGACAAATGGCAAGATTTGATATAATATCTTTAAAAGAATTGAAAACGGCTAGAACAAAAATTCAGATAAGAGAGGGATTATCTTGGTCTACGTCTTATGGGCCGGCTACGGCTCAAAAGGTCAATAGATAGATAGATAGATAGATACAAAAAGGTGTGTTCAATTGAAAACTGAAATTTCTTTTTTACATTGTTTCATGGCAAACACATAAATAATTACATTATCACTGTTCAGCATTCTAGTTCAGTGCACTTATGCCAGCACTTGACTAGCATGTAAATAGTGCAAGAAATGTACTGGTTACTAAAACCAATCATCATCCTGGAGCTTCATTCAAATTGGCACATCCTTTGGTAGATCAAAGATGTGGAATTTTGATGGCGTGAGGTATGTGAATATGCTGGTTGTGGGTTTCACTCAAACTGCAGTTTTTCGATTCTTGAATCTTGTTCTAGCAGGATGTAGCCACACATTCTTGAATCTTGTTCTAGCAGAACGTAGCCACACATTCTTGAATCTTGTTCTAGCAGGATGCAGCCACACATTCTTGAATCTTGTTCTAGCAGGACATAGCCACACATTCTTGAATCTTGTTCTAGCAGGATGTAGCCACACATTCTTGAATCTTGTTCTAGCAGGACGTAGCCACACATTCTTGAATCTTGTTCTAGCAGGACATAGCCACACATTCTTGAATCTTGTTCTAGCAGGACATAGCCACACATTCTTGAATCTTGTTCTAGCAGGACATAGCCACACATTCTTGAATCTTGTTCTAGCAGGACGTAGCCACACATTCTTGAATCTTGTTCTAGCAGGACGTAGCCACACATTCTTGAATCTTGTTCTAGCAGGACGTAGCCACACATTCTTGAATCTTGTTCTAGCAGGACGTAGCCACACATTCTTGAATCTTGTTCTAGCAGGACGTAGCCACACATTCTCAAATCTTGTTCTAGCAGGACGTAGCCACACATTGTCATGGAGGAGACACACTGCTGCCATCAACAATCTGTGCCATTTCTGACAAATAGCTGGCTTTAGATTTTCCTGCAAATTGTTTGAGTTGGAGGTCACTGTGCCTCCTCTGGGCATTAAAATGGTCTCTTGTGATCCCAGAAGAAAGTTAACATGACTTTGCTTACAGATTAGTGTACATGTAATATCTTCAGCTTCTGGGACGAGGTGTGGCACCACTCCATGCATTGTCATTTTTACTCCTCTCTTAGAAGTCTCCCCAACTCTCATTCACAGTGAGAACACACTGCAGAGATGCTTCACCATCAGTCTCATACTGGCGTAGAAGTTCCTGGCAAGCATTAATACATCTTTTTCTTTTCAGATGTCAATGCCTTGAGTACCTATCTTGCACCCAGCTTATGAAACCTCAGCTTGTCATTAATGATATGATTAACTGATCTAACATGAACATAGGGGTGCCACTTCCTTGACTGTGACAAGTTGGTTTTCCTGTATTTTGTTCTCCACAGCTGCAGTGCTGTCTTTCGTGATTGGATGAA
Source organism: Megaustenia siamemsis (assembly GCA_032433765.1). NCBI lineage: Eukaryota > Metazoa > Mollusca > Gastropoda > Stylommatophora > Ariophantidae > Megaustenia > Megaustenia siamemsis. Next base: position 183,582,741 of record JAVIAB010000092.1, read on the forward strand.
TGTTCAACACCAAGAGAGGAGATTCCTCCTCATTAGTGAAACCATTCTAAAACCTTTCAATCCATTTATTGATTATGTAAAATTCTTACACCTGTCACTGTTGTGAATTCTCATCTGATGATTGGTCTGTATTAAAAAATCTCACAACACTTCATTGCTCTTGATTGGTGCACTGTTGCACTAGTACTACCATCTTGTCAAACTGTTTCCAAAATTACTATGCATGCCATAGGCACACCAATGATATCTAATGGTAGCTCAAACTCATTGCCTGCCCATGCCTGACACACAATGATGTAGGACAAATACCAAATTTTAAATACAATAATAATATGTGTTTATATGTATATATCTATCTATCTATTGACCTTTCGAGCCGTAACCGGCCCATAGGGCGTAGACCAAGATACACCTTCTCCTATATGAATTTTTGTTCTAGCAGTTTTCTTTTAAAGATATTTTATCAAATCTCGCCATCTGTCTCTGTTCTGTGCAAGCAGTTCTATCTCATTGAGGGAGCCGATTCCTGCTGCTCTTGCCTCTCTCATCAATGTTCTTCTCAGTGTCTCCCTGGGTCTTCCTCTTTTTCTTTTACCTGTTGTTTCCCATATGAGGGCTTGCTTTGCTATTCGATTATTATCTCTTCTCATCACATGTCCAACGTATGACCATCGTCTTTTCTTTATTACTGAAGATATTAGTGGTTGATTGGCGATTTCTCTAATTTCCTCGTTTGTTTTGAATTCGTTCCATTCTATACCAAGTATTTTCCTTAGACATTTATTTTCGAATGCGTTCAACTTTGTTTCTATATCTCTTGTTGTTTTCCAGCTTTCACACGCATACGTAAGGGTTGATAGTACATTTGATTTGAATAGCCTAAGTTTTGTGTTTGTGCTAATGAGTTTTGATTTCCACAACTTTTCAAGGCTTCTGAAAGACATTGCTGCTTTAGCCAGTCTGATTCTAATTTCTTTGCTCGTATCCCCTTCTCGATCAATGTGACTTCCAAGATAGATGAAGTGATCGATCTCTTCTACTGGTTTGTTTTCCATGTATATTTTGTCACTTGTTGGAATTAAACTTTTCATGACTTTAGTCTTTTCATGATTGACCTCAAGCCCAATTTTGCTGGCTATTGATGATAGTTCATTTGTGTTTTCCTGCATCGTTTTTATCTGATTGCTGATGAGAACTATGTCATCAGCAAAGTCCAGGTCCTCCAAATGGTCTCCTTGTATCCATTCGATGCCTTTATTACCAGTGCAGCATTTCTTCATTATGAAGTCCATAACAATTCCAAATAACAAGGGCGATAAAATACATCCTTGTTTAACCCCAGTTTCTATTGGGAAACATTCGCTCAGTCCTTCCTCTGTTCGAACTGCACATGTGTAACCATCATACATGTCTTTGATAATATTTATGATTTTTGATGGTAAGCCATATTGCTTCAGAATTTTCCACAAAGAATCTCTATGAATACTATCAAATGCTTTTTTGAAGTCGATGAAGTTAAGTACAAAAGGTTTTTGCTTTTCAATGTGTTCCTCCAATATAAGTCGTAGAGTGAAAATGTGGTCAAGACAGCTTCTCCCTTTTCTAAACCCAGCCTGTTCTTCACGCATTACTGTATCTATTGAATCCTTTATTCTATTTAGGATGATTTTACAGAATAATTTTGAGGCAACTGACAAAAGTGTCACGCCTCTCCAATTGTTACAATCTCTAAGATTGCCCTTTTTTGGGATCTTAACAATGATTCCTTTTTTCCATTTATGAGGCGTCTTCTCTGTTTTCCAAATGATGTTGAACATTTTTTGGAGATGTATTAAATTATGGCTATCAATTGCCTTGAGGATCTCAGCTGTTAACTTATCCTCTCCAGCAGCCTTGTTATTGGTCATTAGCTTTAAGGTGGTTTCTATTTCACTCAAGGTGAAGTCATCTAAATTTACATCTAATTCTGCTGCTGGTGTTTCAGCTTCAAAATCTATTAAACTGTGAGGTAGTGGACGGTTAAGAATTTCTTTGAAGTGTTCCGCCCAACGGGCTTTTATGTCTGCGCTTGTTGTTAGCATTAATCCAGATTTGTCTAGAATTGGTGTTCCACTGGATGTATAGGTGTTTGTCAGCATCTTTTGTACAGTATAAAGAGTTCTGCTGTCTCCTGTAATTGCAGCTGTCTCTGCTTTCTCTGCCAAGTTGTCTATATAAGCTCTTGTATCTCTTCTTGCCGAACTTTTCACTTTGTTGTCTAATTCTTTGTATGTTGCTTTTGCCAGAACCTTTCCAAGATCTGTCTTTACATTAGTCATGGCTCTCTTCGCTTCTCTTCTTTCTTTGATGTATTTCCATGTGGTGTCTGAGATCCAAGCTCGTTTTTCCATTTTCTTCAGTCCAGCACTTGCTTCTGCTGCTGTCATTAGTATTTTGCTCTGTGAGTCCCACATTTCATTGATATCTAAGTCTATTTCACCAAGTGCTGAATAACAATTACTTAGCTCTATGTTAAACTTTTCCTTTATTGCTTCATCTTTCAGTTTATGACTATCAATTTTATGTGTAATTGACCTCTTCTGTTGGTTTCTAAATTTTAATCTTATTTTCTCAATGCACAGGTTGTGGTCACTATTAACATCAGCACCTCTGTATGCTCTTACATCTATTAATGATGATCTGAATTGTTGTTTAATACATAGGTGGTCAATTTGATTTGATGTTCTATCATCAGGAGATATCCATGTTGTTTTGTGGATATTTTTATGTGGAAATAATGTCCCACCTATAACTAAATTTTCTATTAAACATAATTCTATTAATCTTTCTCCATTCTGACTTGTTGTATTACAGCCTTCTCTCCCCATCACATGTTCCACTCCTGCGTTATCTTGTCCTACTTTGGCGTTGAAGTCTCCCATTACAATTAAAAGATCGTGTTTTGGTATTTTGTTTATAAGTTGTTGCAGTTGGTTATAAAAATCATCCTTAACTTCATCATCAGCTTCGTTAGTAGGCGCATAACATTGAATAATTGAAAGTCTTCCATGTTTTGTTTTGTTTCGTGTTCGTATCAGACGGCTATTTACCGGTTCCCATTCTAATAAACTTCTTGCAGCTTTGTCTGTCATCATTATGCCTACTCCTTCACGGTGTTTTCATCTTCCCTTCCAGAAAAAACTACTATTTTATTATCAATAGATCTCCTACCTGTTCCAGGCCAGCGCATTTCGCTTAATCCTAAAATATCTAGATCGTATCTGTCCATCTCGCTCGCGACCTGTGCATGTTTCGTCGGAGCGGCCATTGTTCGCACATTCCAGAATCCTATTTTTGTTGTTGTTTTAGGGCCGAAAAAACTATCACTACTATCTACTGCTAATTTACACATTCTGTATCAGGTCTACGTTTCATTAACAACATCGTTTTTACGATAGCGGCTTGTTAAACCTCTGATCAACGGTTCTATACCAAGCCGGAGAAAAATAATTCCTCCATTTTGGAAACAACCGGAAACGGAAAAAGTATGTATATATACAAATATGTAATTTATCTGTTACAAACTCCTAAAATGCTTAAGTATCTTTCCTACTATCTTTTATGCTTTATCTTCTTTAAGCTATTATTGTTTACTTTTTCCAGGAAGCTTTGCCAATCATTAAATCCAAAGTGCCAACTTACTGCTCAATATTTGCCTGAAGCATCAGTGGACTGCTAACATAAAGCTATCCTGTGATATTTTGTATGATAAGCCAAGATAATCTCAGTTGTCAGCATTTTATTGTGTGACAAAACTCATGTTGTGTGAAAGAGAAATCATTGAGAAGTATCCAAGTTTATTTGCTGTGAAGTGTTAAATACTTCTAAGTAGATTAGATAATCATTCATCCTAATATACAGCATTAGCAAATATTTGCACCTTTTTTACAATAAATTATTTTGATATTGTTTATGAAAGGTATAGTTTACGAATGTCTAATTTACTTTTCTCCCCTAACCACTGACAGATCTCCATGCATTAAATTTAAGAAACTTTCAACATTTAAAGTTTGTTTATCAAGATATATTTTCAGATTAACAGTAATAAAAACAACAATAAATATTTACAAGGATGCCTGAGGTCCTTGTACAAATCATCACTTACAAACCCTTTATTTCTTTGGGTTAGTCTACAGTGATATCTATTCTTCATTGTAATCAATCAGTTAAAGATGGCACTCTTGGTATATTCCAGGCTGATTACATATTTATCAGAGATAGGGAAGGAGAGTCATTCTTATCATATGTTCCATATGACACGGGAAGGCTGTAAATTGTACACAATTGTCTCTATTTAAGAAAAATTATGCACCACCATCAAAATGTTTGGGGACAAGACCATTTTTGTGAAATTCCACATTTAAAAAAAAATAAATTTACACATAAAATTTTACTAAACTAAAATGTTTGCAGAATTGCAAAAATGGCTCTTCAAGATATATGAGCTAACCATTGAAAACATACCAACTTACATTTGAACTGCTACAAATATCACATTTGTCACCTATGTGGGTGCACTAGGTGGACATTTATCATCTTACAGTAATTTGATTAGACAGCATGGTAGCCTTCGGTCACCTGTGACCTATGCAGGGACAATGGTTAGTCTATGAATGAACAGATTGTGTCTCACTATGAAGCAGTCAAAACCCCACAAGACAATCCACGTGTGGGACAGAAGTGTGGGGTCATTTATCATGCATCACTGCTAACATTACGTTGACAGCCAAGTCAACATTGAGTCTCATCCACACTATGTTACCTTGTTCATCTGTTATGAGAGATCTCAATCAACAATAGGATATATAACAGTTATTTCATGTCTTATTTTTTATCTATATAATTGCTTTCACTTTGTTGATTTTGTGTTATACAAGAAGAAAGAAAAAAATCAAATATAAATAATGTATGATTACATCTTCTTTCCTTCCTCATTTGCCTTTCAGCGTTGTTGGGAGATATAATTTGCGGTCTTTTGCTCTTCTGTTTGCCTCTGCTGCTGTTATGTTTTCTCATCAACATCGAGTGCTGTCTCCGCAACGAAGGTTGGCTACCATGGAGCGCCATTCTGCTCTATATCTTGCTTTGATGGTGCAGGTTGTCATAGGCTGATTTGTCCATCTTTTGGTGTTACTCGTCCATGTTAGTCTTGGTCTGCCTCAGCCTCTTTTACCTTGTATTTTCCCCTCCAGGATTACTTTTAGTAGGCTGTTGTGTCTTTTGACATGGCCCAAAAATCGCATTTGTCTTGTTTGAATTGTGTTTAGTAGTTCTCTTTTCATATTTAGTTGTTTTAAGACTTCATAGTTTGTTTTCTTTTCCTTCCATCCAATTCTACATATTCTTCTATATATCCACATTTTAAAAGCTTCAATTCTCTGTTCTGTTTTCTTGTCTAATGTCCATGTTTCTGCACCATATAGGAATATTGAGAAGATGTAACATTTTGCTATTCTTAGTTTAAGCCCTGGTGTTATTTGTTTTGATGTTAGTATGTTCTTCATGACATTAAAATTACTTTTTGTCATTCCTATTCTTTTGTTTATTTCAGTTGTACATTTTCCATCACTGGTTATGGTATGTCCAAGGTAGATGTAATTCTGAACTGTCTCCAGGTCTATTCCTTCTATTTTGATATCCACTTGTGGGTTTTGAGTATTTTCTTTGTTTATGATCATAGTTTTAGTCTTTTTGATATTCATATCTAGTCCATATTTTTTGCTTGTCATGTTTATTTCATTAAGTAATTGTTGTAGATCTTTAGGATTTTCTGCTAGTAGTACAGTATCGTCAGCATATCTTAGATTATCTATTATCTTTCCATTAATTTGTAGGCCTGGCATCTCTATGATGTTTTTAAAGATTTGCTCAGTGTATAGATTGAACAAGCTTGGTGATAGGATGCATCCTTGTCTTACTCCTCTTTTTATATCAATGGGTGTAGAGTTCTCTTTGTTATATTTTATTATTGCTGTTTGCTCCCAGTATAGATTACATATTAGTCATATGTCCATGTCATCTAGATGTATCTCTTTTAGGCATTCTATAAGTTGTTTGTGGTGTACTCTATCAAAAGCTTTGGTGTAGTCTATAAAGCAGGCATATATTGGTTTGTTTACTTCTGTGTACTTTTCGATTAATGTTCTCATTCAGAATATGGCTTCTTTTGTCCCGCTATTTTTCCTAAATCCAAATTGCTGCTCATCTAATTCAGTATTGATTTTATTCTGAATCCTTCCTTGTATAACTTTTAGCAAGATTTTTGTAACATGGCTCATTAGGCTTATTGTTCTGCAACTCATAAAGTCACTGCATTCAACTGTATCATTCTTTTTAGGCAATGCAATGAAAGTTAATGTTTTTAGTTCATTTGGTATGTATCCTGTATGGTATATGTTGATGCATATGTCTGTAATCACTTCAATGCCAAAATCTTCTAGTGCCTGTATCATCTCTATCTGTATGCTGTCAGGTCCTGCTGCTTTTCCCTTTTTCATTGTTTTTATAGCTTTTTCCACCTCAGATTTTATATCCTTATGTACATTTTATAACTGGTTTCTTGTCCCTTTGATCATGAAATAGTTCTGTTATATATTCCTGCCATCTATCTATAATATCTTTATTGTCTGTTAGCATTTTTCCTTTTTTGTCTGCAATCCATCCACCTTCTGTGGCTTTTTTATTTTTATTAGTCATTCTCTTTATTTCTGTGTGCATTCCTCTTAAGTCTTGTTTGCTTTCCATAGTTTCTATTTCTATACATTTTTGGCTGAGCCAGTCTTCTTTTGCCTTTTTGCACATTTTGCGTATTTCATTATCTATTTTACTGTATTGGGCAGTGTTCTTCACTTGTCTCCTTTCTTCCATTTTTTCTAAGATGGTGTTATCTATTATTTATTTATCTATTATTATAATATTATGTTTTCTAGTGTTTCTAATATTCTGTCAATCCATCTTTTTCGTGGTCAGCCCATAGGTCTGGTATTCTCACAGTGTTTATTGAAGGCTCATTGTGTTCTGTTTTAATCTTTCTGCTTCATCACATGGCCAAGCCATTTTAACTGTTGTTTATTTATATATTCTTTGGCTGGATTATTATATATTATGATTACCTCTGTATGCAAAAAAAGCAATGATTTTGTATATTTTTGCGCAAAGCTATGAAGCAGAAACACAAAACAGAGTGAGAAAATTTAAATGTAGTAAATAATATAAAATCAAATAACATAAAGTAATACAAAGAATATTAAATAATTAAATAACAAAATTACTTGTCAGAATATAATACATTGAACACCAGGGGAATCACTAAGTCAAGGACACTAGGAAATTACATTCATGTAATTTGAAGCAATATGTTGGACAATGGTAGGACAACTAGAGAGGATCTTAGAATTTGTGTGAACAGCTCTATGATAGGACAGAAAAACATATTGTGTTTTGTTCTGATTAGATTATGATACACTTAATTTCAATAGAAGTTAGTGCTTAATTGTAAAACATGTTATGTTAGATATATTGTTGGTATATGGGCATAGATATATTGTCTATAAATGGGCTTAGTTATATTGTCTGTAAATGGGGTTAAATGTATTGTCTATAAATGAGATAGTATTAACACAGGTCAATAAACCAGAATATTTGGGAACAATGTTAACTTTGGATAGTAGAAGTACAACAGAGGTTAGGTGCAAAATAATTCAGGCAAAGGCTACATTCCAAAGAATGAGAAAAACATTATGCAAGCCATTTTTGTCAATGGTAATAAAGAGTTCTTCAGTGTTATGTGGAGCCAGTCTTGACATATGGATTTGGATCTTGGACAATAGGACAACAGAGAGAAGCAAATGAAGGCCACATAAATGTGGTTGTACAGAAAAATTGTAGAATGAATTGCTAAAAGGAGTAATGAAGACATTCTAAAAGAGGCCAAAACAAAAGTTAATTTTGCTTTCAATATCAGGAGGAAAAAGTAATTTTGTCTTCTCGTTTTGAGAAGGGAACTACTGGAATATATTGTGACAACAGGAAAAAATTGTGGAAAGAAGAGACAGAGGAAAGCAGAGAAAAGAGGATACAAGAAAGTGAGAGAATTCTTAGTAGAAAGTCAACAACAGAACTGATAAAAACAGCTGTAGAGTTAGAAAGTTGTGGGAAGACATGATCACCTAGACCAGTTAGTCATGGTACTTGATGATGATATTGAACTTCTTTTCTGCACCAGAGCATGACAAATAAAACCATATCTTGAATTTTTGTTTTCCTAAGCTCTAATCTTTGTACAAAAACAATCAATAAGTACATTTTAACAATTGCTTTGTTTAGTCACAAATTGTAATGGCTTTCTGAGAGTATCACTTATAAGAATGACAAAATCATGCCAGATTCAGACTATCTTTCATGCACAGATAATCTATTTCTGTGTCTAATATATCTTCATATGCAAAGAATATATCTATCTGTTTAGAGCTCAGTTATCCAAAATAGGCAGAAATAAATAATTGTTGCATGTAACCCTAATAACTAACATATCATTATAACATATGTTATGACCTACTCCTGCTGTTAAATTGTCCGTGTCTAAAGTATTGAGGAGACAATTCATGTTAAACGAGGTCTTCTTTTGTGTCCCATCACAGCTCTTCATTATTAGGCACAAAGTTTAATTTCGTTGACTCAATGTTTGAGCTGTGGTTTGTTCAGTGTGATGTAGTCATGGAGAATAATGAGAGCCTTGCTGGTGAAATAGAAGAGTTTGTTAAGATATTTGTGTGCAGTCAGAAAGGACATCTAAAGGACACTAAGTCCAATGATGATATTTCGCTGTACAAGAACAATAATGTTTCTTTTTCATTGTCATTTGTTTTCAAAATTTTCCATTGAAGGAATTTATAAAGGCAGCAGTAAACTCAAGGTTCTCCTTACAACAAAGCTCAAGGCTATAGAATGAGAAAAGATACAGCCATGTTTTTTATCTGTCTTTATTTTTTCATTATGTCCTTGAAAAAGGCATACAATTTATCAACTGAAGAAATATTTTAAAAATTAAATACATGCAAACATCATTCATTGAATAATTATTCATTCATTTTCCTCCTGCAGTTGGCACATAGGATGGAAGTCAAATTCTGCATGATTGACGATTTGCTACTAGTTTTTGTAGGTCTCAGTTGTTTCTTAGTCTCGCTGTTAAGCTTTCTCTAGTAATTGTTCTGCATAGCGATTTTATTGGTTTTTCTTGTTTTCTTTTACAAGATGATTTCCACATGAATGCCTGATGAGGAAGTCTTTCTTCGTTCATTCTCAGAACATGAATCGGGGGACTGGTTGGTCTCAAGGCAAGATGCTGGCCTCGAGACAGAGAGGTTGTGGGTTCAAATCCTGGTTACACCAGTTGGGATTTTTATTTATGATTTCTCTCTGTGACAACTACCCCTGGTCTCAGCAGCGAGGCCCAGCCTGAAACATCAATTACTCATCGACGGAAAAAATATGAGTACCTCCGAAGTCGGAGTTATCTGCCTGTGCGGCAAGGGACCACTGTGCACACAACTGCTAGGGAAAAATGAATTAACACGCAAAATTAAGTTCCTAATCTTTAGGGACTTCATCAGAGGTAAAAGCTGACGAACGAAAAACAAAAAACATGAATGATGTTCTTGTTTTGCTGAAGGATTCTGCCTTCTTATAAAGCTTGACACATATTGTTGTTGATATTTTGTTTAGATTCATCTTTTATCAGTTCATTTAAAATGTGTTCTTTCCAGCTTATATTTGAAAACCTACATATAGACATTTGTTTTCAAAGGAATTTATTTTCCTATCTAAAGTCTGGCTGGATTTCCAGCTTTTACATCAATATGTTAGCACAGAACTAGACTTTCTATTTCTGTAACAGTCAATGCTTTACGATGGTGACATTTTAGATCACCGAGCAACCGTCCATAGCAAGAGAGGAGATAATTGAATATGCACAAACTGTTTGTTTGAGCTCACCAGCTTTTTATATCTCTAGTGAAGTACCCAAAGACTAAGTTTTGCATGGATATCACTTTTTCCTACTTTTCACACTGACAGCCAGGTCAGTGACCTGATATGCTCAGGTGTCCCCTGCCAGACAGGCAGATATTCTCCAACTTCAGGGGTACTTTCATATTTTTATCAATGAGACTTTTAACTTTTTGGATATATTTTTTTCCTACTAATTTTGCCTGTGCAGCAGCCATTTTTTGTCTAAATTTTTCTATTTCCAGCTGCCAAGGATTCTTTAACCTGCACAGAATGCACACAGGAACTCCTGCTTTTTTTGCCATTTTCCAAGTGGCTATACATTGGATCTCTGTATCCAGACACCAGTGGAGGATAAAGCCATAGATTTTACTTTTATTTTGTCTTCTACTGTCAAAGACATCATTTCCTGTGCTAGATTTTATAACCGTTTTCTACTGTCAAGGACATCATTTCCTGTGCTAGATTTTATAACCGTTTTCTGCTGTCAAAAACATCATGTCCTGTGCTAGATTTTATAACCATTTTCTGCTGTCAAAGACATCATTTCCTGTGCTAGATTTTATAACCGTTTTCTACTGTCAAGGACATCATTTCCTGTGCTAGATTTTATAACCGTTTTCTACTGTCAAAGACATCATTTCCTGTGCTAGATTTTATAACCATTTTCTGCTGTCAAAGACATCATTTCCTGTGCTAGATTTTATAACCGTTTTCTACTGTCAAAGACATCATTTCCTGTGCTAGATTTTATAACCATTTTCTGCTGTCAAAGACATCATTTCCTGTGCTAGATTTTATAACCGTTTTCTACTGTCAAAGACATCATTTCCTGTGCTAGATTTTATAACCGTTTTCTACTGTCAAAGACATCATTTCCTGTGCTAGATTTTATAACCGTTTTCTACTGTCAAAGACATCATTTCCTGTGCTAGATTTTATAACCGTTTTCTACTGTCAAAGACATCATTTCCTGTGCTAGATTTTATAACCGTTTTCTACTGTCAAAGACATCATTTCCTGTGCTAGATTTTATAACCGTTTTCTACTGTCAAAGACATCATTTCCTGTGCTAGATTTTATAACCGTTTTCTGCTGTCAAAGACATCATTTCCTGTGCTAGATTTTATAATCGTTTTCTGCTGTCAAAGACATCATTTCCTGTGCTAGATTTTATAATCGTTTTCTGCTGTCAAAGACATCATTTCCTGTGCTAGATTTTATAACCGTTTTCTGCTGTCAAAGACATAATTTCCTGTGCTAGATTTTATAACCGTTTTCTACTATTAAAGACATCATTTCCTGTGCTAGATTTATAACCGTTTTCTACTGTCAAAGACATCATTTCCTGTGCTAGGTTTTATAATTGTTTTCTGCTGTCAAAGACATCATTTCCTGTGCTAGATTTTATAACCGTTTTCTACTATCAAAGACATCATTTCCTGTGCTAGATTTTATAACCGTTTCTGCTGTCAAAGACATCATTTCCTGTGCTAGATTTTATAACCGTTTTCTACTGTCAAAGACATCATTTCCTGTGCTAGATTTTATAACCGTTTTCTGCTGTCAAAGACATCATTTCCTGTGCTAGATTTTATAACCGTTTTCTGCTGTCAAAGACATCATTTCCTGTGCTAGATTTTATAACCGTTTTCTACTGTCAAAGACATCATTTCCTCTGCTAGATTTTATAACCGTTTTCTGCTGTCAAAGACATCATTTCCTGTGCTAGATTTTATAACCGTTTTCTACTATTAAAGACATCATTTCCTGTGCTAGATTTTATAACCGTTTTCTACTGTCAAAGACATCATTTCCTGTGCTAGGTTTTATAATTGTTTTCTGCTGTCAAAGACATCATTTCCTGTGCTAGATTTTATAACCGTTTTCTACTATCAAAGACATCATTTCCTGTGCTAGATTTTATAACCATTTCTGCTGTCAAAGACATCATTTCCTGTGCTAGATTTTATAACCGTTTTCTACTGTCAAAGACATCATTTCCTGTGCTAGATTTTATAACCGTTTTCTGCTGTCAAAGACATCATTTCCTGTGCTAGATTTTATAACCGTTTTCTGCTGTCAAAGACATCATTTCCTGTGCTAGATTTTATAACCGTTTTCTACTGTCAAAAACATCATTTCCTCTGCTAGATTTTATAACCGTTTTCTGCTGTCAAAGACATCATTTCCTGTGCTAGATTTTATAACCGATTTCTGCTGTCAAAGACATCATTTCCTGTGCTAGATTTTATAACCGTCTTCTGCTGTCAGGCATTAACCTTCATCAACTGTATCTATATTTATATATACACATATACACAGACAAATGCGCATACATATGCACAAACAAACCATGCACACTTCATTTCAAAGGCTTGCATGTAATCAGCATTACTCTTCAATCAGCACTCCAGATTCACTTTCAGCATTCTATCAATAAAATTATGAATTATAAATCCCATTACGCAACACAAAGAATTGACTACATTGTTTTATAGAGCAGAATTACTGTAACCAATTCCCTTCAACTATGCACAATAAAGCACAAGTATATATCTGTAAAGCCTGTTTATTAAAGGATGGCGCCATGATTGTTGTAGTTACCCGTTTGTTTAGATGTGAAAAGAGATATAAAATTTGATATTTGTGAATTTTATGAGGTGGATTACAAGTTATCAAAAAGTAAATAAAGTGAATTAACTGTTTTCTAGTTAAGTGTTCTTTTTCCATAATATTTTGATCACATATTGTTTTTTTTCTGCACAGACCTTGAAACACTAAGATACATTGTATCTTTTGACCATTGTTTTTCTTAATTATGTAGACTGACCAGAAAAAACCATAATTGTTGCCCATTTGAAACAAAAATAATATAGGGTTCATCATTACTAAGTCTTACTGGAAATATTGATACTAGGCTAATCTGGCTGAATAAGGTTCACTTTTCATTTAGAAAGAGGGAGAAGTTTATATGTGTCCAGTTCATTTTATCAGAATTAAGAGCAACAGCAAGTGCATTTGATAAACAATTCAGCATATTATTTGTAGACAAAACAATATGTTTGGGATAGATAGAAGCTAACTCTGGGGTATTTTTGATTATGTGATACAGTAGCAGTTGCTGAATATAAGAGCATTGTGTTAAATGTGCTGTGAACTTTCAGTGATTCTGTGGATATGTATTTGTGTGATGGAGAATGACAGCAATGAAAACTTCAACAATGTCACCATGTTAGTTAGTTGTCAAATTATCCTCATCGCACATCGAGCAACTATCCTCATATCTCCTCCCCAGCAAATCCTGCAGTGTGAAACAATAAACTGGTTCACAAATCTACACCTGATCTCCTCTTAGCTCCCCTGAATTTTGGCAACTTCCCTCTTGACTAATAGGAATATCCGGTAGCTGGACCACAGATTTACTAATAGCATAGAAATCTTTATCATCTGGCCCTTCATTCTGAGTATATGGTTAGGGATATACGAATCATCCATCATGATGATGTAGCACACAGAACAATGCACCTACAATGCTTGATTCACTCCAAAAATCGCTGCCATTTCACATGAACGCCACAGTGATGGCACAAAATCCTTAAAGTGAAACCTGTGGTTCATGTGGCACATAAATTCATATTAAGGAGCTGTAATTAATTGGCACCCAACAAATCCAATGATTTTGAACAGCTCTCGATGTCTTAGTGTAAAATGCGTATCGACTTAACCTCTAAGGAAGGTCACATTCAAACCACCTTGTTTGCCAAAAAGTACTGCAGGCCAAGCATATGGACTCTGTAGCACCAGTGCAAATCCATTAAGCGGAACATCCGGTTTACTTTAGCGCAGCAATCTCTAAAAGAGAAATGAACTTAATCAGTCTCCAGACATAAATCGCCCAGTGGTCGATGGAACACAAACTCTATTCCACCATCTTGGAACCGGAAGTCCTGTCATACAATCTGCCTGAGGCAAATTTTCAGATTCATTGTTGGTCTAAGAAATTAAGCAAATAAGAACTGCTTAAGAGATACCACAAAGTGAAATAGAGACAGTGACAGCAGACAAACAATTAAACTGGATAAGTCAGAGAAGCGATCCAGAAACAATCACAAGAACTGCTGTCAGTGGTCACCGAAGGTAATGAGAGGGAGGTAAAAGGCAACCTGGTTGAGGAAAGTAGAAGTAAAGATGAACAGTGAGAGCCAGACATAGGGCATTTAGGACTGGTCACACTAAGTGGAGGAATGTAGATGAAAAGTGAGAGCCACACATAGGGCATGGAGGACTGGTCACACTAAGTGGAGGATTGTAGAAGTAAAGATGAACAGTGAGAGCCAGACATAGGGCATGAAGGACTTCCAGGAGACACAGTAAGTGAAGGAACTTTGTTATTTTCCTAAAAAGTGCCATAAAAGATACCAGCCACTGATTGCTTTGTTCCTGTGATGTTGCAAGGTGACACAGAATGATTGCTTTGTTCCTATGATGCTGCAAGGTGACAGTGATTGATTGCCTTGTTCCTGTGACATCACAAGGTGACAGTGACAGATTGCTTTGTTTCTGTAATGTTGCAAGGTGACACCGAATGATTGTTTTGTTCCTGTGATACTGCAAGGTGATAGTGACTGATTGCTTTGTTCCTGCAACGTCACAAGGTGACAGCAACTGATTGCTTTGTTCCTGTGATGTCACAAGATGAAGGCAACTGATTGCTTTGTTCCTGTGATGTCACAAGATGATAGCAACTGATTGCTTTGTTCCTGCAATGTCACAAGGTGACAGCAACTGACTGCTTTGTTCCTGTGATGTCACAAGATGACAGCAACTGATTGCTTTGTTCCTGCAATGTCACAAGGTGACGGCAACTGATTGCTTTGTTCCTGTGATGTCACAAGATGACAGCAACTGATTGCTTTGTTCCTGTTCGATCAGGGAAAGAAATACAAGAATGTACCAATTTCTTTCCTGTTGAAGATGAAATGTCAAATGCAGTGCTGTTTATGGGGGAAAAAATCAGGACACATGCAATCAGCTCATCTTGTGTCATGATGTTGTTCTTACCCCTCCATATGAAACAGAACAAAGAGTCAAATTTGCTTGATCACAAGACTTGAATGCTGACGAAGTACCTAATTTTCCAAAGTTCAGTAAGAACAAATAATGTATTTGAGTTAGCAACAAGAGTGAGATAGATTTTGTAGCGAGTTTTCAACCATATGTGCTCAGCCGCCTATCCAGAAGTGTTTGGAGACTTCTAGACAGTGCTGCTTCAAGCATCAAAACTCACGATGCATGTCAGCTTTCCTCACCTTCCCAGAGTAATACCCTGGTACCCATTTCTGCCAGCAGCTGGACGACATGGGGGAATATTTTTTCTAACCACGAGTACAACTCACACTGCTTCCAGCAGAAACTGAACACGGGTTGTCCGAATGTTGGTAGCCCAGTCAAGTGTTTTTCCCAACTAGGCTACCGAGGTCCCATCATTGTCTTGGTTTATATGTACAGGATAAAATCAAAAGGAATCGATAAAAATAATTCCATGAAACAAATAAATCCAAAAGATTAAGCAGACTCAGAATATGGTTCACTGAATGAACTGCTTTTTGCAGATGATCAAAGTTTAATTTTAAAAATTAAGACAAATTTCCAGATCACAAAAATTCTCTCCAAAATGCATGTAGAAGCTAGAACACAAACAATTTCAAAGCCAAGACAGAAATTGTGTAAAAACATTTGAGCCTACTTCAACATTCATGTCATGCCAGTGTCATGTCATGCCAGTGTTATAAACCAATCTAGTTCAGAGTCCAAGTAACTTAGAGCATCTTAAAAAAGGATGAAGAATTCAACAGAGAAAATGAAACAGGAAACTGCACAGACCAATACAGTAGCAGTTTTCTGTTGTTTTTGTCTATATCAATATTTATTTATTACCTTTGTCATCAGCTTTACAACAATACCTCATTTGTATGCCTAACTCAAACACATCAGCTCACCAGCTGTTGCCATTACTCAAACACCCACTTGCCAAAATATGAACCTATAAAAATTATACTGCCACTTTGTCACGATTGTCATATATGGTCCTTCTAAGGCACAAGAAATAGCATTTATGACATGCAAGGTAAACTTCATCATCATAATTGAGTGCCGTCTCCGCATCGACGGTTGACTACCATGGAACGCCATTCCGCTCTGTCTCTTGCTTTCATGGTGCAGATTGTAATAGGCTGTCTTGTTCATCTTTTGATGTTACTTATCCATGTTAATCTTAGCTATATGTTCCTATTGAACTCCCGTTCTCATAATCTGGTATTCTCCCAGTTGGTTACCTAGCTTTGACTGCTCCTGATTGCTCCCAATACACGAACATATTGTATATATATTTAAATATATTACTTTGTCTAGTTATTTAAAGATAGGCTTTATTTGATTTTGTCCCAATACACGAGCATATTATATATCTATATATATAGAAAGAGCCATAGAGGTGAAAACAGATCTATACCAATGTTTCATAGATTATACCAAAACATTTCACAAAGTAAAGAACCAAGATGTAATCACAATTTTAGAAAGCATAAAATTAGACAGCAAAGATCTAAGAATAATAAAGAACATGTACTGGCAACAAACCGCGGCCATAAGAATTGGAAACCAATTGGAAATGTTTCAACAAATAAAACAGGGTGTTAGGCAAGGTTGTGTGCTGTCACCATATTTGTTTAATATGTATAGTGAGATTATTTTAAGATCCATAAGGGGCATGCATGGAATAACAATTGGCGGTCATAAAGAAAATAATCTAAAGTATGATTATTATACAGTATTAATCGCTAACAGTGAAAATGAGTTACAAGAAATTTTAGACATTATAGTGAAAGAAAGCAAAAATAAAGGACTCTGCCTTAATAGCAAAAAGACAGTAGTAATGGTAACAACAAAGGAAAAGACACCACCTCAGTGCGAAATAAAGACAAGTGGAACAATATTAAAACAGGTAAATGAATTTAAATATCTGGAAGCATTGCTAACCTCAGACGGAAGATGTACAAAAGAGGTGAGATACAGAATGGCTCAGGCAAAAGCAGCTTTCCAAAATAATGAGGAAGATGCTGTGAAATCCATTTTTGACAATAGAAACAAGAAAAGAGTTCTTAAATGTTATGTAGAGCCAGTCTTGACATATGGATGTGAATCATGGACAATAGGACAACAGACAAGAAAATCACTGGAGTCTATAGAAATGTGGTTTTACAGAAGAATGTTAAGAATACCATAGACAGCTAAGAAGAGTAATGAAAACGTTCTGAAAGAAGCCAAAGCAAAAGAGAGCTAATTTCCAATATTAGGAAGAAACAATCATTTTTTTGGCCATGTAATGTGGTTTCCGGTTGTTTCCAAAATGGAGGAATTATTTTTCTCCGGCTTGGTATAGAACCGTTGATCAGAGGTTTAACAAGCCGCTATCGTAAAAACGATGTTGTTAATGAAACGTAGACCTGAAACTTAGGCTATTCAAATCAAATGTACTATCAACCCTTACGTATGCGTGTGAAAGCTGGAAAACAACAAGAGATATAGAAACAAAGTTGAACGCATTCGAAAATAAATGTCTAAGGAAAATACTTGGTATAGAATGGAACGAATTCAAAACAAACGAGGAAATTAGAGAAATCGCCAATCAACCACTAATATCTTCAGTAATAAAGAAAAGACGATGGTCATACGTTGGACATGTGATGAGAAGAGATAATAATCGAATAGCAAAGCAAGCCCTCATATGGGAAACAACAGGTAAAAGAAAAAGAGGAAGACCCAGGGAGACACTGAGAAGAACATTGATGAGAGAGGCAAGAGCAGCAGGAATCGGCTCCCTCAATGAGATAGAACTGCTTGCACAGAACAGAGACAGATGGCGAGATTTGATAAAATATCTTTAAAAGAAAACTGCTAGAACAAAAATTCATATAGGAGAAGGTGTATCTTGGTCTACGCCCTATGGGCCGGTTACGGCTCGAAAGGTCAATAGATAGATAGAATGTGAAGGAAACAACTGGAATATATTGTAACAACTGGCAAAATTGAGGAACGAAGAGATAGAGGGAGGCAAAGAGAAAAGATACTAGACAGCTTAAGAGAGTGGCTTGGCAGAAGGTCAGCAACAGAAATGATAGATAACTGTCGAGATCGAAAGTTGTGGAGAGACATGATCACCTACGCCAGCAGGCCCGGTCTTCTTCTTCTTCTTTCCTTACTCATCTGCCTTTCAGCGTCGAGGGGAGATATAATTTGCTGTCTTTTGCTCTTCTGTTCGCCTCTGCTGCTGTTATGTTTCCTAGTGCTTTTAATATTCCATTGACCCATCTTTTTCGTGGTCGACCCTTGGGTCTGGTGTTCTCACAACGTTTGTTGAAGGCTCGTTGTGTTGTGTTTTGTTCTTTCTGCCTTGTCATGTGGCCAGACCATTTTATCTGTTGTTTCCTGATATATTCTATGGCGGGGGCTATTCCTAGCTTTTTTCTCAGTTCTTCATTTCTGATCTTATCTCTCGGACTGTTTCCTGTCATTCGTCTAACACATTTCATCTCTGTAGATGTTATTTTCCTTATTGTTCTTGCATCTAGGGTCCAGGTCTGGCATTGGTAGCACAACGTTGGGATAAAGATTGTATTGTATAGTGCTCGTTTTGCCTCCAGAGTTATTTCCTTGTTGGACAATAGTGGTGATAACTGTCCGATGATTTGACAAGCTTTGTTGCATCTTGATTCTATCTCTGCTGTTTGAGAATTATCGTTTGTCATTGATGTTCTATTTATTTTTGGCGACAATTCATGACTTCTGTTTTGTTGATGTTGATTTTCATGTTGTATTTTGTGCCTGAGATGTTGAATTTGTTTAAGTGTTCTTGTAGGTCTTCTATTGCTTTATGTATTAGTGCCTGATCGTCTGCAAATAAAAGCTCGTTGATCTCCTCTGTCTCTGATTGGTTGGCTAGCTTGCATATGCATATATGGTCCCTGTATGTAATAAACAGGGGGGGGGGGTTAGTACGCACCCCTGTCTTACACCTGATCTAACTTCGAAGTGGTCTGTGTAGCCTGCTGCTGTTCTGACCCTGCAGCTGCTGTTGACGTAGAGACTTTTAATAAGGTTGGTTAGATGTTGGCTTACTCCGTATGTTATCCGTAGTATCTCCCACAGTTGTTCTCTGTTTACTCTGTCGAATGCTTTTTCCTGGTCAATGAAGGCTATGTATAAGTTTTGATTGTTTTCTGTCGTTTTTTTTCTGAAAGCTGTTTTAGTGTGAATAGTGCGTCGGTACATCCTCTGTTTTTTTCGGGACCCCATTTGAGAATCGCTTAACTGTAGTTCTGTTATTGGTCTCAGCCTTTTTTCCAAGATTTTGGCGTATAGCTTTCCTACATGGCTGAGAAGAGATATACCTCTATATTGATTGCAGTCTCTTTTGCTACCTTTCTTTTTTTCCATATTGGTATGATGATTGCCTGTTGCCAGTCTCCTGGAGCTTGTTGTTGGTGCCATGCTGCATTAAATATTCTGTGCAGCCATTGCATTCCTGTTTCTCCTGCAGCTGCTATTATTTCTTTTGGTATGTTATCTATCTCCGGTGCTTTGTTTCTTGGTGCATATTTGATTACTTCTTCGATTTCCTCTTTCATGATGTTGGGTTCAGTATTTGTGAGTTCTGGCGTGGTTTTTGTTGTCTTATTGGTAGTTGGAATGTTTAACAGGTCTTGAAATATTCTTTCCATTTCTGTTGCATACATTGGTTATTTGATATTGGCTGCCCGTCTTTGTCATTTATCAGCTCAGTAGGATCATGGCTTTCTTTTCTCGCTCTTGTGGCTTTTACTGCTTTGTAGAAATCTCTTGTGGCTGTCTTGAAGTCCCTGCTCATGTTTTGTCTGAATTCTGTCCAATTCTTTTGCTTAGCTTCTTTGATCAACATTTTAACTCTTTTTCGAACTAAGGCATATTTTTAATATTTTTCTTGGTTCTTGTTCTCCCTCCAATTTTTAAACAGTTTCTTCTTTTCTTTAATTGCTTCTCTGATTGTTTCGTTCCACCACGTGTGATCCGTGTCGTCTGTAATATTTGGGATTGCTCTACTGTCGGTTACTCTTTTCTTGTTCTGTTTTCTTGTTAGTATAAAATCTATCTGGCTTCTGCATGTTGTGTCATTCCATTTGTACCAGGTGTATACTTGCGACTCTCTGTGTTTGAAGAATGTGTTGGTGATAAATCAATCATTTTGGTTGCATAGATCCAGCAGTCTGCTTCCATTTTCGTTTATTTCAGCTGTTTTATCAAACAGCAGGCCCGGTACTTGATGATGATTATATATTTATTTGTCCTTGTCTACTTTCTCTCAAAGTCATTTGACCAGCTTTGATGTATACGTGGCTATCATCTTGCGACGAATATTTTATCCACAGTCCAGTTAGTTAAAGTGTAGACGTCTTTGATTTTGTCCCAATACACCCAATATGACTGGTCAGAAATGAGCGTGGCAAAAATTGAACACTTTGGACCCTGGGACTTTGTACAATTAAAAGCTGTCTCCTCGTTCATCGTCAGGCTTTTCTCGAAGGCATAGTTGTAGTACGTCACCCCACCAACAATCGATGGTAACATTCCAAAGAGGTAGATGTCGTCAATCCAGAAGAAAGGCGTAACTCTAGCTGCCTCGCACAAAGGTTTCATTAGATCCGACGTCATGATAACCAGAAGCCCGCTACAGTAGTCGTATGGAAATTCTTGCAGTGACGAAAATATGTGAGATTCTACCTTCCATTTTCCTTCCCTTAAAATTGGCATTTGGTCTTTATGCCATACATTACAAAATATGGACTTTTTCTTAGCGAGCATGTGGGGGATGAATGTGTACAACAGCTGAAACATGTTCACTAAAACATCGTCATCTATTTTCAGCACAAAATCCGAATTTGAGCAATGTTCGCTGACCCAGTGGTATCCCATAACACCTTTCAGAGAGAGATTGTGGTAATGGTCTATGAAATCTCCCATGACTGTGTCATTGTACCTCACATGCTCCAGCCAGAGTATCCTTTCCAACGTTTTATTGAGTGTATCACCAAGCAAAAACACAACACGAATTTGAAATGGTTGAAATAAATGTGGGTCTCCAAAGCTGTCCCTTATACGTTGCCGCTGTTCAAAATTTGGTAGTGATGTGTGCACAACGATAATGATATTAATATGGTCACTATTTTTACAAATATTTGAGTTTATCATGAAGTAACGACCAAACATATTTGTAGGAAATCGGGCATTATTATCAAGTATGGAATCGTTCACCGCTCTCTTCATGGCATCTAGTTTTTTCTTTTGTAAAATGTTATCATAGATAATCGTGGATTTCTTTTGCTCTGTCTCAGAATTTGCTTGTGCATGTGAAAATGATGCAGTAAAACCATTTCCAATATTTTCATGGAAAACCATATAAATCACGATTCCAAAAACTACATAGAATACAGATTTGTAGAAAGCTCTCAGTGTTTCCGCGTGCTGCTGAGCAAGTTACTGGAGTTGGCCAGTTTATAACGTGGAACGGGTTCTAGGCCGTGCGACTGAGCAAGTGCACGTGAGTCTAGGCCATCCAAAGCAACAACGTTCAGCGACGTTCATCAAAGACGACGGTAAGAAGTGTAGGTTTTCAGATGCAGCCCAAACTACATCATCGAAGAAGGAAAACACGACGGGGCAAGAGGGGTGGCACTAAACTATCAAAGTGTGAGAGGCTAGGCCTAAAGTATGTGCGCGTTACTTATTGGAATTGTGGGTCCATTAATCAACGACGGCCCATTCTTGATAAGCTACTGTGCGGCGCCGATATAATGGTTTTACAAGAAACTCTTCTTGGTGACAGAACAGTAAGTACTCCTGGCTTTCATTGTTTTTACAATAGACGACACCTTGGGCAGGCCATCCTTGTGCGCAACAATATGGTGGCAGCTGAGGTTGATATGTCTGTGTGGAACAATGCAGAATTGCAGGTACATGCGGTTAGGGTGCAGACCCCAGTTCATTTCGTGATTGTTAATGTGTATGCCTGTAATGGGAAGGTGAACACACAACAATGGCAGAATCTCTTCGAGTTCGATGAAGAGAATGTCATTTTCTGCGGAGACTTTAATACTAGAGGAGACCAGTGGGGCAACGTCATAACCAACAAGCAGGGAGAAGACCTAGAGAACGCACTGGTATCGGCCGATTTAGTGTGCTTGAATGATGGAAGGGCAACAAGAATGGCCACTCGAACAGGGGACTCTGATAGTGTCATAGACCTGGCACTGGTGTCTTCCACCTTCGCACCGGTTTGCAGGTGGAGTGCACTGGGGTTCCACGGAAGTGATCACTATCCGTGTGTCCTCCTAATTGAGAAAAGCAGAAATAGAAGCCAGAGAAGAAAGCTCCACACATTCAACTACGAGAAAACAGACCAGGACGTCATTAGCAAAATCAGACATAGAAAACAGAGCGCTCCTCGTAGGAGGCAGGAGAGATGGACGCAGCCACCCTGGTGGAACGTAGATGTCGAGGAAGCTTGGCGGAGCAAGAGACAAACGGTCAAGACATGGCAGAAAGCCAGAAGGTATGGTAGAACACAACCTGAGCTCTTGAAGCGTCTGAAAGTAGAGGTCGACCAAAAAATGATGCACTTTAAACTATGCGCTAAGCAGGCTAAGGATGCCAAATGGGATGACTTCTGTAGAAAAGTGTGCTCAGAAAAATCGCTAGCAACATTCTGGCACCTTCATCAGTGCATGAATGGCACACCACGACACAGAGGTATACCAGAC
The DNA here is from genome assembly GCA_032433765.1 of Megaustenia siamemsis. Classification (NCBI taxonomy): domain Eukaryota; kingdom Metazoa; phylum Mollusca; class Gastropoda; order Stylommatophora; family Ariophantidae; genus Megaustenia; species Megaustenia siamemsis. Next base: position 183,605,642 of record JAVIAB010000092.1, read on the forward strand.
TTTCAGAGCACAGACCAGATATGGCACAAATCTGATGAGAGCAAAGGGAAGGCCCTGCTTGCCCGCTACATTGAGCAGACGGACCAAAGAAATGAGGCTGTAAGAATGAGGATACGGGAATCTTTGTCAAATTTGTGTAAGGATGTAGGGCTGGAAGAAGATCTCACAATCACAACCGATACCATTCGCGCGACACTTAAAAGGTCACACAACACTGCTCCTGGTCCAGATGGTGTTCGGTATGATGACATAGGCGATTTAGCTGATGACGACTTGTCAACACTGGCCAATGAGTTTAATGCCAGTATTCGGAGTGGCCAGATTAAGGAGGAGTGGCTACACAGCTACTTACTACCGCTACCGAAGCCAAACAAGGACCATTCTCAGATCAGTGCCTACAGAATCATCACAATGCAGAACACTGTGGGCAAGCTGCTGGAGAAAATATTTGCCCGTGTCCTCACGTGTCGCCTTGAACAGAAACGCGTATTCCCATCCACACTCGGAGGTTATAGATATAACAAAGAGACATGGCTCAATGCGGCAGTATTTGCATATGACGTCTTCGAAGGCTTCCACAGACGAGAGGAGACATGTGCTGCTGCTATAGATCTGGAGGATGCATACAACAGGGTACCATTTGAATATCTCATGCATATGCTTCTCAAACTGGCGGTGAACCCCTTCCTCATAAGATGGATCGCCGCGGCACTGTTTCAGAGGAAGGTGATACTCAGATGTGGAAGTTGGTCTTCCGAGCCAACATCCATTTGTCCTGGGCTGCCACAAGGCTCACCATTGTCACCAGTTCTATTTAATGTGTACACAATAACGATCACGTCCCAACAGCTGGATGGGAGGGGAAGAACTATGACTTTTGCTGATGATATTCTGGTATATCGACAGGAAGAGACAGACGGGGAATCGCCTCCACAATGCAAGACGAACTCGATCGCATTTCTTCCTGGTGTGGGGTTTCAGGTGCCTTGGTTAATCCTAATAAAGCATCAGTTTCATGGTTCTCCATTAACAATCATATCGTTAATACGACCACACCGGTAGTACGAATGGGAGCTGATGAGGTGACCAGGGACAAGTTGATGACATACCTCGGAGTTAAGTTTGATCGCAGCCTGTGTTTTCGGGACCACGTCGACCATGTGATAACAAAATCCCGCAAAGGATTAGCCGCCTTGAAGGTCATGGCAGCTGCCAACATCGAGCAGAGGCTACTTACTCTTCTGTTCCAGGGATTAGTCCTCGCACCAATCGAGTATGCCCTGGCCATTCTTACTGTTAGTACGACTCAAATTGATAGGCTGGAGAAAATACAAAATGAAGCCATGCGCATTATCCTGGGATGTACGAGGGACACTCCCTGTGTGGCAATGAGGTATCTTCTTGACTTTCCAACCATGGATGACAGAATCAAGATCTGGAGAGCACGAGCATACCTGAAGATTAGTACAGATACAGAGCATCCATTGCACCACGTGCTCAACACAGAGAAAGGCACCAGGCTAAAAAGAGGCAAATCATGGGTGGGCCGAGCAGAAGATGTCATCAAACAGGTCTGTGGGCTTATCAATCTCAGCGTTGGTGAGGAGTGGATACCGGTGCCTACGACATTCAAGGGGACTTTCTCATGTATTGTCACACTCGACAGGAAAAGTAGGGAACAGAACCCGGTCGTGGTTAATGCTGAGGTCAACGGTCTCATCTGCGATAACACCGATGAGAAAGATGCAGTCATCTATACAGACGGATCTGTAAGACGACACGAAAGAAGTGCATGGGCATTTACAGCACGTTCGGCAGGCAGAATGGCCAAGGAAGACAGTGGTGCATACGCCATGACCACGAGTAGCATGACAATGGAGGTGATGGCAGTGACCAAGGCATTCAAATGGTTAGAGTCACAAGACTACATCCACGCATGTATACTGAGTGATTCGATGAGCATGATAAAAAAAGTGGAGGCGGGCTTTGTACGCATGCAATGGGTAGAGTCGTTGCAGAAATCCAAAATACGTAAGGTCACCTTTGTCTATGTCCCTGGACATGCGGGAGTGCGGGGAAATGAGAGAGCGGACAGGTTGGCTAGCTGCGCTGTCGTTGAGGACGGGCAACCGATGGATCGGGCGGATATCATCAATGCACTCCGAGATGTGGGAAGAGCACGGGACTTCGACAAACACAGATCAACGTCGCTTCTTCGGATGATGGAAATGGGAGTTAAGATGGGCACAGCCAGAAATGAGAAACTTGGTGGCCGTGTAAGAAGACTTATCAACCAACATAGAACTGGAGTCGTCAGTCGCTGGACACTGAGGGAATTGCTGAGGAGGGGATCTGAGCACCTATGGACATGTTCGGAGTGCAATGATGATGACCCGCATATAACTCAATAACTCAATAACTCCAAAAACTAAGAGAATCGAAAAGTGTGCACATTCCCTTACAATCCTCGAAGAAACAAATCGCCTTCTTATCCATCGCAGAAGCATGGTTTGTTGCCAGATCAGTTCCTGTAGGATGGAAAAATATAGCAACAAATAAAATTTCAAATTCAATCGTAATAAAAAAAAATATTACATTGCAAAATAAATATTAGTAATAGGGTTAGTGGATGTAGTATTATTATTAGTGAATGTAGTATTATTATTAGTGGATGTAGCATTATTATTAGTGAATGTAGTATTATTATTAGTGGATGTAGCATTATTATTAGTGGATGTAGTATTATTATTAGTGGTTGTAGTATTATTATTAGTGGTTGTAGTATTATTATTAGTGGTTGTAGTATTATTATTAGTGGTTGTAGTATTATTATTAGTGGATGTAGTATTATTATTAGTGGTTGCAGTATTATTATTAGTGGATGTAGTATTATTATTAGTGGATGTAGTAGTATTATTAGTGGTTGTAATATTATTATTAGTGGATGTAGTATTATTATTAGTGGATGTAGTATTATTATTAGTGGTTGCAGTATTATTATTAGTGGATGTAGTATTATTATTAGTGGTTGTAGTATTATTATTAGTGGTTGTAGTATTATTATTAGTGGTTGTAGTATTATTATTAGTGGTTGTAGTATTATTATTAGTGGATGTAGTATTATTATTAGTGGATGTAGTATTATTATTGATAGGCTTTGATACCAAAGGAGGAGTAAGACGTCTCCTTTCCTCCGCTAATCTTCGGGACACCCTTGGGCAAGGTGGAGATCCTGTTTAGCCCCATATCAGTGTAACGTAAAGCCATTGGAGCAACCATCAAGTAGTGCCGGTTATGGTCCCCTCACCGCGCAAGCAAGCAGAAGATCTCATGTATAGAGACTGGTTGCGATCTCCGACTATTACAGTCACTGCCAAGAAGGAAAAGAATGGCAAACTACCTTCTTATATTGCCTAGACTAATCATGACAAATCACAACTTAATATCTACAGTTAACGACGTTAATGGGGACTCCACAGCGACCTCGTCCGTTAGGGAGCGTCATGTGCTACAGGTGACACCCGATCGTCATCAAGCTACTGTATGCAAGATCAAAAATAAAGAGACACTAGCAATAGGAACTTGGAACATTAGATCAGCATTCCAGGTTGGAAAACTAGAAAACATCAGTCAAGAAATGAATGAAATTGAACATCTTGGGACTATGAGAAATGAGATGGAAATGAGCAGGATTATTACAACGCGACAGTAAAAATGTAATTTACTCTGTGGAAACCACACACGAAAGAGGAGTAGGCATCATGTTAGATAGAGAAAGAAGCAAAACAGTGAAAGGATTGTGGCTAGTATCAGATAGAATTCTGCTAGCAAAATTGAGAGACAGACCAATGGTTATCAACATAATTCAAGCTTATACACCAACAAGTAATAGTGAAGAAGAAGACATTGACACTTTTTGCAATGAGCTAGAGGCGACCATGGGACAGTGTAAATCGCAAGAAATAACTATTATATTAGGGAATTTCAATGCAAAGGTAGGAACAGCTAAAGTGCAAAATATGACTGGGGGGGGGGGGATGGTCTTGGAGAGACGAATGACAGAGAGGATAGATTGATAGATTGGGCCAACATACTTTAAATGATTATAGGTAACACCTGGTTCAAACAACACCCTAGGCGATTATGGACATGGCACAAAGCCCAGACAAAAAAGTACACAATCAAATTGATTTTGTATTGGTACAGAGAAGATTCAGGAATGGGCCAACATCTGTTTAAACAAGGTCAGGAGCAGATTGCAATAGTGAACATGTACCAGTAGTTGGAAAGATAAGAATAAAATTGCGGAAGGTAGAAATTCCCAAGAAATATAACATTAGAACTAGATATGCTTAGAGTAGACAAACAGATGAGTGATAAGTACGGCACGATAGTACAAAATAGATATAATGCTATTTAGAAACACAGGACATCAAGGAGCAGTGGGAAATGCTCAAACAATCGATTCAGCAAACATCAAAAGAAGTAATACCAGTGACTAAAAGAATAAACAAAAAGAAATGAATGACAGAAGAAATATTACAACTAATGGACGAAAGAAGAAAACATTAGAAAGAAGAATGGACGTACAAAATATTACACAAATGATCCAAAACAAATGCAGAGAAGTAAAGGAAGGATGGTTAAAACAGAAATGTGAAGAAATGGAAAAACAACCAAAAAAAAAAACACCCCAAATTTATGCACAATCAGTTAAATGAATTAATAGGAAGAAAAGAAGTCAAAGTTTCAGGATGTGTGAAATCAAAGGAAGGAAATATAATAATGGGACAGGATAAGATAATGGAAGGGTGGACAGAATATATCAGTCAACTCTATGATGATGGAAGACCAGAATTAAACAATTCAAATGAAGACACAGGACCACCAATAATGCAGAGTGAAGTGGAGGACGCAATTCAACACATGAAAAGAGGCAAAGCTCCAGGTCCTGACAATATAACAATCGAAGAGATAAATGCATTAGGAGAGTTGGGAGTACAAGTCATAACAAAATTGCTCAATGACACATATAACACTGGAAGATCTACTAAAATCTATCTTTGTAGTCATACCGAAGAAGTCAAGAGCCACTGATTTTGCAGACCATCGCACTATTAGTCTCATGAGCCATATGACGAAAATATTACTAAAATCATCATGAGACGTGTAAGGAACAAAATAAAACCAGAAATAAGTGAATAACAATGTGGATTTGTGGTAGGAAAGGGCACCAATAATGCAATATACATCTTAAGAACATTGATAGAAAGATCTATAGAGGTAAAGAAAGATCTATATATGTGCTTTATAGACTACACAAAAGCATTTGACAAAGTAAAGCATGTGGAAATAATCACTATGCTGGAGAAATTAAACATTGATGGCAAGGATCTGTGAATCATAAAAAACATGTACTGGCAACAAACAGCAGTTATACGAATTAACAACCAAACAGGACAATTCCAATATATAAAACAAGGAGTCAGACAAGGCTGTGTTCTGTCGCCGGATTTGTTTTCACTTTACAGCGAATATATTATGAGATCAATAGTAGACAAACAAGGAATTGAAGTCAACGGTCACAACATAAATAATTTGCTATATGCGAATGACACAGTCTTAATAGCAGAGACATAGAATGAACTACAAGAAATGATAGACATAATAGTAGAAGAAACCAACAAGAAAGGTCTCAGTCTGAATAGTAAGAAAACTGAAGTAATGGTTATATCGAAGAAACAATCATCACCATCATGCAGCATAAAATAAACAGAACAAATCTGAAACAAGTGCAACGTTTGAAATACTTGGGCACATTAATAACATCAGAAGGAAAATGCACCACAGAAATAAAAAGTAGAATAGCTCAGGCCAAAATAGCATTTCAAAAGGTTAAAAATATCTTATGCAACAAATCTATGTCAATAGAAATGAGAAAGAGAGTTCATCGGTGCTATATAGAACCAATTCTGACCTATGGAAGCGAATCAAGGACAGTAGACAAACAAATGAAAAGACGATTGGAGGCCACAGAGATGGGATTTCTCAGAAGAATGTTGAAAGTTCCCTGGACAGCTAAAAAGACCAATGAGGAAGTTCTCAAAGAGGCCAACACAAAAGGGAGCTCATAAAAAACATTAGAAAGAAATAATCAACATTTTTCGGGCACATCCTGAGAAAATGAAAGTTGGAATATTTGTTTACAACTGGCAAAATAAAAGGAAAGAGAGATCGCGGACGACAAAGAGAGAAAATACTGGACAGCTTGGTGTCATGGCATGGAAAACAGTCAACAACAGAACTCACACGATGCACTGTGGATAGAAGATTGTGGAGGGACATAATCGCCAACGCCAACCGGTATGGTACATGATGATGATTAGTATTATTATTAGTGAATGTAGTAGAGCCTGTGCCCGTTTCATTCCTACCGTTCGTGAAGTACTGATAACGCTGCACTACTATCTTCATTTAGTGCACTAATTAATATATTGTGAGAGAGGTAGTGATATTTGAAGTAACATTCAGTAACAGCTGCTCGATAATAGTAACAAACGTTGTGAGGTCTGCTCACATAGCAGTGCTAATGTGCAACTTTTGTTGTGAAGTGCATGAGCTGATCAGCATATAGAAAGTAACAAATCATTCCACCAAAAATAATCAACCTTTTGCCAGAAGTGGGGAGCCACGTTTTTGTGATAATGAATCTCTGACACTTTTGACGTTGTTTGTGTAGGTAATAGAAAGCTGTTGTACGAGGACATTTCTACAAACATTTCTTTATTCTAATTTAATCAATCTATTTCTCTACCTATTTAGTCAATGGGTATCATTACAGCGTTTCTCTTATCAGAGACTAAATCTTGAAATTTAAACTTCAAATCTGTGTACGGTTTGGAAATTCCTATTCTAATCTCTCTTTCTCTCTCTCTCTATCTCTCTCTCAGCGTCCAAATGTGATTTGTATTTGGTTTTGATGGCTGCAAATGCTGAAAACCCGATCTCACATATGTTGGTAGTAGCAAAAGGAATTAAAACTCGTAGGGCCTTCTTGTCTACTTCTGGGTATTCTTGTTTGACAAAGCTCTAATGAAAAGAGGGAAAGAGAGATCTCGGGTGATATATAGAGAAATAATATTAGAGAGCTTAACATTGTGGTACAACAGTGGTGAAGTTGATGAGTTGCTTTGTGGGTAGAGGTTTGTGGAGAAACATCACATTCGCCGAGCACGGCACCTTATGACAGGGTTGACAGATACAAATTTTGATCTAAAGTCAAACAGATCTTTAAAAAGGCCAAACAGTGCTTTAAAAAGCCAAAAAAATAAGTGATATCTTTTTGAAATAATCACATCGTATTTAATGCTCCAAATCTAGTTGAACACAAAGAACACGTAATTTTAAAGGAACTTTGATTTATGTAAGTAAGTTCGTGATAGAGTTCATGCGGGTCAGATTTGGTTTGTTCAAAAAGGCTGTTCATCCTTTCAAACTCCTGAACTATGGCTTTTGAAAACACAAAGAACAAGTAATTTTTGTAATCTAACACAATTTCCTTCAACAATCTTGTTTTAAACTGTCTCCAATTTTGAGTGAGCTAACTCGGCATTAATGCAGTAAGCCTCTTTCCATTTCATCCAAATATTAACATAACTTATCCAAGCACAAGCCAGCGAGGGGGGGGGGGAATTTTCAAACGGAAGCGGGGCTGTTCGGCTTGTTCCATAAGCTGTAAGTGTATCCATGACTTTAAACACCCTTCTGTAGACTTCTCTTCTTAGGTCACTGTAGCTAAAGAGACATCTCTGAAAACATAGATCCAATATTTGAGGGCAGTTTGGCCATTGCATAATATATGCAAAGTGTCAGTGAATAGCAAAAACATCTTAGTTGCACACATGAAGCAGATACATCATTCAATCTAGACCACACGGAGTTGTTGCACACAACCATGTTTAATGCACAATCTGATGCAGCCCAGTGCAGTTTGTAAGGCTCTGACCACATCGTTTGATTTCCTCGTCAATAAAATGAAACATATTTTCTCCTGTACACTCTTGCACATGAATTAATCCAAGAAATGCAGTTAAAAGTCTGCTTCCTGTCACTAAAATAGCGAATTAAAATTCACATCATGTGTTTAGATGACTTTTCGTGATTTGAGATTTTACTCATTCTTGGTACAATAGCAGTGACAAAGCTTACAAAATGTTTCCTCTATTCCATCAGAAGCCTTTTTGAGCCATGGGTATGCCTTTTTTTTCCCCAACTATAATTGTAATTACGACCGCTATCGTAAAAAGCTTTCCATTTCTTTGGTGACATTATTTTGTGTAAAAACAGTAATCACACAATTACTTGATAATACACAAAATACTTGACAGGAACAAACGTCCAGGCATACAGAGAAATTCAATTAAGTTGTCACTATAAAATCACAGTGGAGTCCCATAAGAACCAAAAAAACGTCAAACCGCTAAACTAAACGTGAAACTCAAGAATCATTAACTCCCAAAACTCTACTCGCGATAAGTTCACAAAAAAGTATTCCCCAAAATCGTCGATGATTTCTTTTCTACTTTTATTTGGTATTTATAGCCACAGCGTTTATAGTAGTGACAGTGATCAGTCCTTTAAAAACAAAGTCATCACAAGATCCACCCACCAGTCACATGACACACATAAAATCTAATATTATCAGATAATCAGGCAAGCCTTGAAGGGTAGGATCCCGCCCGCTTAATGACAACATCGGTTGAAACCTCTAGATCGCACCCTTTGGACTGAAGCTTAACGGCCTCACCGACGATTCAAAGGCTATCGCTTCCAGTGAGATATCATCAACCGATATCAACAAGCCGACACCTCATGTTGATATCTGTTACACAATATGCCCTGGTAAGCGGATTTAGTTTCATCATGTTTGCACAGACGGATACCAGGAACTAAGGGTCTGAAAAGTTTGAAGTTGGAAAATTTCAGATTAGGTCAAGTTTAGTTTCCACGGATTTCCGTTTCTTTGGCAAAAACCCATAAGAAACCATAAAAGCCATAAAAATAGAAAAGCCAATCACATTGACAGTGGCGGTGTAGTGTTCCAGTATAATGATATATCATACCCAAATATTTATGTGAACACTATTGTAGTCACCATACAAGCGACAATGGCACATAGTAAGTTTGAGTTTTCACCGACCTTTTCGCAGGACGAGAGTGCACTGACTGTGTGTGAGGTGCAAACATTTACATACACCTATTGTCTGGACGGGCATTCTTGGTCGTTTTGTGCAGTGTGTAGTGGGTGTTGCAAAGGCTGCACCGTCATCATCGGTACGTGGCACGGCAACTGTTTACATGGGATCTATGGACACGACTGCTCCGGGTCTTGTCTTAGTGTCAGTTCTTTATGTGAGGAAAATGCGGAAAATGCCAACATTGCAAACATCCTGACTATACCTGTGATGACACTTGTCCTGATGGTAGTTTTGGACTACAGTGCGAACAGACGTGTTCTGATGGCTGTGACATCATATGTGACACAGAAAGAGCAGACTGTACGCGCAAGGAAGCGTACTACGGGCCAGACTGCACTCTCAAATGTCCTGACCACTGTTTCAACGACACCTGTGAACAGTCAACCGGGAACTGTTCATGCAAGGGAACGTTCTACGGGTCAGACTGCACTCTCAAATCTCCGTACAACTGTTTAGACGATATTTGTTAACAGTTCATGGAGGCGGCGTCTCGTATGTCGATGATTCCCACGTTAAGAAGAGTCTGCCGACTACAACAAACCCAAGCATATGGATTCCTTAATGTGTACTGGATATTTTCTTTCTGTGCTGGACATGGTTCATTTCTTGGTGTGTTTCATGTTAGTCATATCTCATATCTTGGAGTGTCCGTGTTAATCATGTCTCATATCTTTAAGTGTGTATGTGTTTAGTCATATCTCATATCTTAGTGTGTATCTGTGTTAGTCATGTGTCATATCTTTGTGTGGGCATGTTTGGGCTAGTGATATCTCATATCTCTGTGTGTATGTTTATGTTAGTCATATCTCATATCTTTGTGTGTGCATGTCTGTGTATGTCACATCTCATATCATTGTGTGTGCCTATCTATGTTGGTCATATCTCATATCTTTGTGTGCATGTCCATGTTAGACATGTGTAATTTCTTTGTGGGTGCATGTCTATGTCAGTCATATCTCTTATCTTTGTGTGCATGTTTATGTTAGTCATATCTCATATCTTTGTGTGTGCATGTCTGTGTATGTCACATCTCATATCATTGTGTGTGCCTATCTATGTTGGTCATATCTCATATCTGTGTGTGCATGTCCATGTTAGACATGTGTAATTTCTTTGTGGGTGCATGTCTATGTCAGTCATATCTTTATGTGCATGTTTATGTTAGTCATGTGTCATATATCTTGATGTATGTCTGTGTTAGTCATGCCTCGTATCGCTATGTGCATGTCTGTGTTTGTCACATCTCATATCTTTGTGTGTGCATGTCTGTGTTAGTCACCTCTAGTGACTCGGGCAGATGGTGCTCGTAAATCTGGGAGGGCCTACCATCTAAGGGCAGAATCCCCTACAGAAAATATCACCTGCTGCCTTGCAGGAAGATTGGGGACAATCAAAGGCTAGGGAAAGCAAACCTGAATAAAATGCTGGCTGAAAGCGGATGCACTGGGCCACTGGCACAGAACACAGTGCAACGTTTTTAACGGGTGTTCAATCAGAGTGGATCTGGCAGACTCTAATTGTGATGTTCTGTTTGTAACACACCTAACCAGACAGCTGAGTTCATGTGAGGAGCTGGAATCCTACTCTGATTGGGTCCTGATCGCAGAGAGAGAGAGAGAGAGAGAGAGAGAGAGAGAGATACACAATTGTGCAAAAACAGCGTTTGATTCCATGCCGATGGATATGGAAGTGATTGTAACAAAAATATTTGGATACTTTCACATTTACACGGTTCGTGTAGAACGCCTAAAAGACTTCTGTGAATTTACTGGACAGGAGTTTAATCAATTATTAGGTTATTCGAATATAAGGTGGTTGTCATTACTTCCAGCCTTGGAAAGAATAGTGAAACTGTACCAATCACTGAGATCTTTCTTCTTGTCAGAAACACACTGTCCTACAATATCGAAACAACTTTTTGAAAACAGTGAATCAGAGCTTTGGCTCAGCTTTGCTCATTCTCACGCATCACTCTTCCATGAAACAATTAAGGCGATTGAAGGCGACGACAAGAGTGCAACAGAATCAGCACTAGCTGTGAACAATCTCATTATAAAATTAGAAACTCGACGCGATGAAAATTTCATCCCACACATGGTAAAGAGTTTGTTAACTGATTTAGTAGAAAGTGGTGACATCCAAATGGAAAGGTATTTCCAAATAAGTAAAGAATTCTATAATACTGCTGTACATTACTTGCAGTCTTGGAACAAGCACAATGAGGGCTTGTCACAACTGAGCTGCCTTCTCTTGGATAATGTGCCTGAAAGGAAACATTTTGATAAAGCAGTAGAACATATATCTTCAAAGTTTCATGAAGTTGTAAATGTCAATCGTGATGAGCTCTTTGATGAATTTACTTATATGCGAGGCCATCTGTTGCAAAAAGAATGTGAGTGGTTCAGTAACAAGCCCCCATGTAGAAAATGGAATGAAGTACTCAGGTACCTGAAAGAAATAATGTACCACATGCTAATGTGACGAGAATTCTTGAACTTTTTATGTGCTTACCTGGCAGCAATGCATCCGTAGAAAGACTATTTTCTCAATAAACTACGTCTGGTCCGAAAGAAATCACGGATTAATGTGAGCACGGTGCAAGCTATGTTAACAGTAAAATCTAACATTAATTTATCGTGTGAAAGCTTCAGTGAAAAACTTGCTTCAAATCATGAGATCTTGAGAAAGATACACTCAAAAAAACAAGTACCACGCCGAGGCAACAACCTCTTCAGTAGAAATAAGGTACTGTAAACATTACTTTAATATTGCAATTGATATCTATATGTTGTTTACATTTTTTTTTATTTTAAACATTTTTTTTAAGTTATTGAGAAACAAAACTAGCTATTGTAATGTCATTAAGTGCGTGTATGGCAAAAGTACCGTGAATATTAACAAAAATAAAATCAAACAGCAAATAAACACAGTTATTATGAAATTTAAAGTTATCTTTTTTTATGGATCAACAAAATTTCTTGCGCACACACAGTCACACACCCACCCACACATATTATAAATATATATATATATGTATACACACACACATACACACACACACACACACATATATATATATATATATATATATTTATATATATATATATATATATCGTTCGTCCCCGATTTTGTGGGACAGTCTCAGAAATAAGCAAAAAATCCCCTGAAATGTAAAAAATATGACAAATGTCCCCGAAAACAATGGGAAAAAATGGTCACCCTATAATTTTCTTATTTGTTCATCTTTTGATGTTACTTTTCCATGTTAATCTTGGTCTGCCTCTGTCTCTTTTACCTTGTACTTTCCCTTCTAAGATTACTTTTAGTAGACTGTTGTATCTTTTAACATTAAGCTCAAATAAAGAAGAAGAAGAAATAAGAAATTAGGCCCTTTGTAAATAACATTTGGAACCTAGTCCTATCTCCCCTCCAATAGTTACAGATCTACCAAGTCCAATTTTGATACACTCCAGAATTTCACCCGGCTAACTTGATTTTCTGCAATTTTTGACTTCATTTATACATCGTCCATCTGATGCTAACGCTGACCCCAGATATTTAAAATGATCTTCTTGTCAGAGCTTTTTACCATTTGCTGAAGTGGTTCACAGGGTGTAATCTTGTCTTTTGAGAAGACCATAAAGCTTGTTTTCTTTTCATTTCAAATGACTCACGTTTATCTCACGATGAAAGAGATGAGAGTTAAGATGGGCACAACCAGAAATGAGAAACTCAACGGGCGCATTAGAAGACTAATCAACCAACACAGAACTGGAGTCGTCAGTCGCTGAACACTGCGGGACTTGCTGAGGAGAGGATCTGAGCATCTATGGACATGCTCGGAGTGCAATGATGATGACCCGCAAATAACCGGAATATTAATTAGAATCGGATGGAAAGATAAGATAACAAACGATGAAGTTTTAAAACAACTGTAAATAAAAAGAGAACTACTAAATACAATTAAAACAAGACAAATGAAATTTTTGGGACATGTTAAAAGACACAACAGCCTACTAAAAGTAATATTGGAAGGGAAAATACAGGGTAAAAGAGGCACAGGCAGACCAAGACTAACATGGACGAGTAACATCAAAAGATGGACAAGTCAATCTATGACAGCCTGCACCATCAAAGCAAGAAACAGAGTAGTATGGCGATCCATGGTAGCCAACCTTCGTTGCGGAGTAGGCACTCGATGATGATAATGAGGTCATCCAATATGGCAGCTGCTCGGACAAAAATCTGACCACACCGCGGATCCCAACCGTGCCACGGATTTCGTTCTCATGAGCCAGGCTTCTCATCGGATTTTCTCGAGATTCTGGGAGGGGGGGGGGGGGATAACTGAGTACCTACGGATTCGTCCATTGTTTAGTGATGGTGATCTTAACAGAAACTATAACTGTAACTTCACCACAGCTGCAGAGACCTGGCATAGGAAGATTTTCTTGTTATATATTTTAATATATAAGTTAATATATTTATTTGTCCTTGTCTACTTTCTCTCAAAGTCATTTGACCAGCTTTGATGTATACGTGGCTATCATCTTGCGACGAATATTTTATCCACAGTCCAGTTAGTTAAAGTGTAGACGTCTTTAATTTTGTCCCAATACACCCAATATGACTGGTCAGAAATGAGCGTGGCAAAAATTGAACACTTTGGACCCTGGGACTTTGTACAATTAAAAGCTGTCTCCTCGTTCATCGTAAGGCTTTTCTCGAAGGCATAGTTGTAGTACGTCACCCCACCAACAATCGATGGTAACATTCCAAAGAGGTAGATGTCGTCAATCCAGAAGAAAGGCGTAACTCTAGCTGCCTCGCACAAAGGTTTCATTAGATCCGACGTCATGATAACCAGAAGCCCGCTACAGTAGTCGTATGGAAATTCTTGCAGTGACGAAAATATGTGAGATTCTACCTTCCATTTTCCTTCCCTTAAAATTGGCATTCGGTCTTTATGCCATACATTACAAAATATGGACTTTTTCTTAGCGAGCATGTGGGGGATGAATGTGTACAACAGTTGAAACATGTTCACTAAAACATCGTCATCTATTTTCAGCACAAAATCCGAATTTGAGCAATGTTCGCTGACCCAGTGGTATCCCATAACACCTTTCAGAGAGAGATTGTGGTAATGGTCTATGAAATCTCCCATGACTGTGTCATTGTACCTCACATGCTCCAGCCAGAGTATCCTTTCCAACGTTTTATTGAGTGTATCACCAAGCAAAAACACAACACGAATTTGAAATGGTTGAAATAAATGTGGGCTTCCAAAGCTGTCCCTTATACGTTGCCGCTGTTCAAAATTTGTAGTGATGTGTGCACAACGATAATGATATTAATATGGTCACTATTTTTACAAATATTTGAGTTGAGCATGAAGTAACGACCAAACATATTTTTAGGAAATCTGGCATCATTGTCCAATATGGAATCGTTCACCGCTCTCTTCATGGCATATATTTTTTTCTTTTGTAAAATGTTATCATAGATAATAACTGATTTCTTTTGTTCTGTCTCAGAATCTGCTTGTGCATGTGAAAATAATGCAGTAAAACCATTTCCAATATTTTCATAGAAAACCATATAAATCACGATTCCAAAAACTAAGAGAATCGAAAAGTATGCACATTCCATTACAATCCTCGAAGAAACAAATCGCCTTCTTATCCATCGCAGAAGCATGGTTTGTTGCCAGGTCAGTTCCTGTAGGATGGAAAAATACAGCAACAAATAAAATAACAAATTCAATTGTAATAAAATTTAAAAAATATTAGTAATAGGGTTAGTGGGTGTAGTATTATAATTAGTGAGTGTATTATTATTATTATTAGTGGATGTTGTATTATTATTATTAGTGGATGTAGCATTATCATTAGTGGATGTAGTATTATTATTAATGGATGTAGTATTATTATTAGTGGATGTAGTATTATTATTAGTGGATGTAGTATTATTATTAGTGTTTGTAGTATTACTATTAGTGGATGTAATATTACTATTAGTGGATGTAATATTATTATTAGTGGATGTATTATAATTATTAGTGAATGTGGTATTATTATTAGTGAATGTAGTATTATTGTTAGTGAATGTAGTATTATTATTAGTGAATGTAACAGAGCCTGCGTCACGCATTTCATTACTACCGTTTGTGAAGTACTGATAACGCTGCGCTATTATTTTCTTTTAGTGCACTAATAAATATATTGTGAGAGAGGTAGTGATATTTGGAGTAATATTCTGTAACAGCTGCTCGATAATAGCAACAAACGTTGTGAGGTCTGCTCACATAGCAGTGTGCAAGTTTTGGTGGGAAGTGCATGAGCTGATCAGCATATCGAAAGTACAGATCATTTCACCCAAAACCATCAACCTTTTGCCAGAATTCGGGAGCCACGTTATTGCTGTGATAATGAATCCCTGACACTTTTGACGCTTTTGTGTAGATTATAGAAAGCTGTTGTACAAGGACATTTCTACAAACATTTCTTTATTCTAATTTAATCAATCTATTTCTCTACCTTTTTAGACAATGGGTTTCATTATAGCGTTTCTTTTATCAGAGACTCAAATCTTGAAATGGTGAAATGTAAACTTTAGTCAGTGGTTGTCAAACATGTTCCGTCAACGGAGCCCTGACTTAGCCACAAATCACCACAGCAGCAACTTATATCAATGATTAAAATAATAGCTTAACCAACTGACATTGTGATATGTTTATCTTGTTACAAAGTCAATGAGAAGAATGAGCTTATTTCATCCTCATTAGATCTTCAAATCTGGGCACAAGTTGGAAATTGCTATTCTAATTTCTCTCTGTGTCCAAATGGGATCTGTATTTGGTTTTGATGGCTGCCAATGCTGAAACCCCGATCTCACATAAGTCGGTGGTCGCAAAGGGAATTAAAACGTGTAGGGCCTTCTTGTCTACTTCTGTGTATTCTTGATTTACAAAGCTCTAATGAAAAGAGAGAATGGGAGATCTTGGGCGGCATAGAGAAATAATATTAGAGAGCTTAGCATTGTGGTACAACAGCGGCGAAGTTGATGAGTTGTATTGTGGGTAGAGGTTTGTGGAGAAACATCACATCCGCCGGACATTGCACTTTATTTTAATGATAATAATATCCGCGGAGTCCTTAGCAGCTTGCGGAGTACATGGGCTTCGCGGAGCACAGTTTGACGACCACTGGTCGAACAAAAGAATAGCTTAATCATGTTATAAGTATATATATATATATATATATACTTTTTTTTTTTTGCGTTCGCCAGCTTTGTCTCTGATGAAGTCCATAGAGACTAGGAACTGAATTTTGCGTTTTAATCCGTTTTTTCCTGGCAGCTGTGTGCATATGGTTCCCTCAACGCACAGGCAGATAACTCCGTCTTCGGAGGTGCTCATATTTTTTCCGCCCATGAGTAATTGACGTTTCAAGCCGGGCCTCTCTGCTTAGACCAGGAATTTGAACCC
The DNA here is from genome assembly GCA_032433765.1 of Megaustenia siamemsis. Taxonomy (NCBI): domain Eukaryota; kingdom Metazoa; phylum Mollusca; class Gastropoda; order Stylommatophora; family Ariophantidae; genus Megaustenia; species Megaustenia siamemsis. Next base: position 183,622,388 of record JAVIAB010000092.1, read on the forward strand.
ACAACTTATCTGTCTCGAGGCCGGCGTCTTGTCTGTCCCCCTTAAGTATAAGGATATAAGCACACATATCAAATATACAAAATATGAAATATGTGGGGCCGCGAGAATAACAGCATAAAACATAAATAAACATAAAATGGTATGAAACAGCTAAACTAATAGAAAGATAAGACAAACTACAACGTTTCGGCAAAAGCCTTCATTCGGTATAACGAACAAACTACACAAATTAACATATAAGTCCAAGCCAGAAAACACAACATAGGTCTAAAAAATTACGTTTTATGTGGTTTATAAGAAATATATCGCTAAGAGAAGCTTCCAGTTGTTGACATGAATTAATCCCCTTTTAGTTGTGACATGGTTGCTGCGCACAGCCCTTAGTATTTCGTTCAAAGATGCTTATCTTCATCAGCAATTCTGCTGGTGAGAAGAGATGTTAATGGTGGCACGTGATTGCGGGTCGGTTGGAGAGGAACAGTGAAGAAAAGCAGACGGTCCACTTGCTAGAGGGCGAATGCCAGTACAGTATCAAGAAGGGAAATTAAGAACTCGATAAGTCTCGAAAGTGGACCCGGTGACATTGAGATTGCTCGCCTATTGGAAGTCATGGGCGGAAAAAACGTAAAGAAGGGATCATATAGCGCCAAAGTACGCAATGAACAGGCGCGGCAAAATCTTATAGAGTTGTCTGCAAAGTAATTAAACTTAGAATTATATAGGGATTGAAGAAGAATGGCGAAATATTCAAATAACGAAGGGAACGAGAAGAGAAATACTTCAAGGGTAGTAACAGAAAAGAAGAGAGATCAGACGGACTTTGGACACGAAAGAGACGGAATTTGGGCATGAAAAGAGATCGACTTTGGACTCGAAAAGGGATTTACTTTGAGCACTGGGGAAGACAGACGCAATTTTGAGAATTGAGGCGAGAACATCTAGAGAGTGGATAAGAAGCAAGGGAAAACATCAGAAACCGTCAGAGGAAGAAATAGACTATAGGAATATCGAGAGAGGATGACAGCGTCCAATTGAAGGATATGGTCGTGGTTGGATAAGAAGGGATCACTAATTCAGTACAGAACAATCCAGTAATTTCGTCAATGGCACTTTATAAAATACACTTTACATGTAACATATACGTAGAGGTAGACAGAGTGGACTTATTGCTAGATTGGTTATTTAGATGCTACAAAAATTTTAAGTAGCCTGGAATATAGACCAAATGTTATGAAGTGCTCAATCAGAAATTAATCACATAATTGTCTAGTGCCTGGTGTGTATCCCATCGAAAGTAAGAATAGAAAAAGGAAGAGCAACGGCATACTTGTTCGTGCCCACAACCGAGAAGAAGGAGCTACACCTTTCCTAGAGGCAGAGAGTCACTCAGTGGAGGCATTGAGCTGTGAAGGCAGCTATATTGTTATCAAACAGTGGAGGCATTGAGTGGTGAAGGCAGCTTTATGTTAGCAAAGTACCATAGTTAGATTTGATAACAGAGTTGTCCGGACTTTTTTGTCGAGGAGTTCAACCAGTTCAGTTGAGTTAGAAAAGTAATATCCAATTTTAGTGATGAGAACAAAGCTTCCTTTTGCAGCGGTTGGTTTGAGTTTAGATATTAATAATCATAGAACGAGAGAGTACGAAATATACATCTATGGACGCCCAATAGCATCCAACACTATATGTGCCAGTAAGTTTGAGGGATCCCGAAGAAGACAGGAAGTCGCTGGCACAGCTGTGTTAACAGAAGTACTGAACACACTAGTGATCACTGTGGCGCCGAAACGTACTTGTGTGTATAGGCAAGACGACTATATCTTCAAAAGTGTGTCGAGATAGAAATAGAGATTTGACACACATAGAAGAATAACAATATCGGAAAATAATAAAAGTAATCTGAAATAATGGGAGCTAAATATTTGACACGTTGAAGAGTTGTCTCCCCGTTTTGACACACTCTTGTCATACGACTGTTGTTGAGACGCTAACAGTTTGGTACTTACAGAATTTTAATCTGTTGAGGTGGTTAATTTATTTAAGAATGTGCGTCGTTATGTAGAGCGTTGGGCAGACAGATATTGAAAGTTCTAACAGAAGCCACGGCAAAGTTCTTGCAGGTGTAGTTAAAGACAATGAGATATTATTTGAGCTGACCAGTTGATGTCCACCAAGACATCAGGCTAAAATCGATAGATGGAAATGGATGGAGACCAAAGTAATCTGCTTGGCTGCGAATGTCGCAAATGGACCGACGAAGCTACCGACATCGTAATAATGGAATGCGTTGAAAAATGGTCGTCACCCCAAGATTCTATCCTCTACGCGGACGGTTTTGTGCCAACAAACAGTGCAGCGGTTTTGGTTTTGTGGCATACCAACATGGCAGAGAAGTGGCTAAGAAATCTGGCTATTGTAGCATTCGAGTAAAGGCATCAAGATAATTAGAGATGCGGAGCTGCTGTAAAACTGATGATAATAAAACATTTTTTTTTAAAAAAGAAGAAGAAAAAAGTGTATGGTAGAAGCTTTACTTAAGTGAGTAACAGAACAAAAGTCGATGTTTCGGCCAAGTAGGCCTTCTTCTGGAACAACAAACAATAACACTAAATGTATATATATTTAAGGATATATACATAAATCTACATGCGGATGATATGCTAGATAATGTTGACGCTAATAGTCTAAAGAGTGAAGTTCTAGTGTAAACATTTTGGACGGACGATATAAACATTAAGTAGCAGCGGTATGGGGCTAGTAAAGGAGTAAAGGAATCAAGATGCATGTTGCTATTGTAGCATTACGGTGTCCAGCATGGGAATGGAGATAGAAGCGACAATGGCGGCGATAACATGATTGGTTATACAGAACGTGAATCACGCAGTCTTAGTGACTGACTCGCCAAGTATGCTACAGAAGATTGACAGGCAGCCTCTGCGGTAGGAGTGGGCCCAGCTCTTGGACCTGTCTAAGCTAAGTGCATTAACCTGGTGTGTGGTGCCCAGGCACTCTGCGGTAGGAGTGGGCGCAGCTCTTGGACGGTCTAAACTAAGCGCATTAACCTGGGTGTGTGGTGCCCAGGGCACTCTGCGGTAGGAGTGGGCGCAGCTCTTGGACGGTCTAAACTAAGCGCATTAACCTGGGTGTGTGGTGCCCAGGGCACTCTGCGGTGTGCACATCAATGAAATTGTTGACAACCTCGCTGGCAGCTCTGGCACTGAGTCTGACTCAGGACAAATAGACATTGCCAAGTTTGTTCTTCATTTCTTAAGAAAGAGGACATGAATGAGTCGACCAGTGATGTGTACTTGATAAAGTGATGAATCTAGAACTGGAAAGTGGTCAGATCGATGCGGAGTGCTTAGTGAGGAAAGCAGATGTATCTACAATCAACATTACTGGTACATTTAGTCTGCATACACTTCGAGAAACGCTGGGACGTTCACTGGATCGGATATGGGGAGCCAAGACTGCTATAAAAATGATTCTATTAATTATTCTTCTTCTTTCCTTCCTCATTTGCCTTTCAGCGTCGAGGGAGATATAATTTGCTCTTCTGTTCGTCTCTGCTGCTGTTATGTTTCCTAGTGCTTCTAATATTCCATCCATCCATCTATTTCGTGTCGACCATTGGGTCTGGTGTTCTCATAACGTTTGTTGAAGGCTCGTTGTGTTGTGTTGTGTTTTGATCATTCTGCCTTGTCACGTGGCCAACCCATTTTATCGGTTGTATTATTTCCATTAATTGATTAGAATATATCAGCAGAGAGAAATATGCATAAGTGTAAATATATACAGTATAAATAATCATGCGAAGCAAAAAATATTTAAGTTCTGCGTTTGTCTAGGAAACTTATCAACTGGTGAAGGGTTTGTGCCCGAAACGATTAGTTTTTTTTTTGTTTCATATTTTCTTAAAGTTGTAACAAACAACATGATATGCCTCTCCCCCTCTCTGTCAACAACAGGTGACAGAGTTTGTATGACCACTGACGTCACATTCAAGAGGAAGTTCTGAATGGGCGTGATACTGTTTCAAATGTCATATTTTTGGTTTTCTGTGCAACAGTGAGAGAAGGGTATATTCTGTCGTCATGGATATGTAAATCATTGGTGCATTTGTTCTATAGTGAGGTGCGTTTGTGACTATTATAGTTCCCGCTGTAATATTACGACAATTTAGCGATACAATGAATTCCACTGCATCATGCACCAGGTTGAACCATTATGTTGAGCAAGTTGCAAACAAAACTACATTTCAATGTTTATTTTTTAACACAGGTTCTGTTATTGACTGAAGTCTAAAGTGAATTTTCAAACGGTTCAATAAAGTATCGGCAGTCATTGTGCTCGACGTTCATCAAACAAACTGAGCAATATCAACATTCGACATCAATTCAAATGGCACAAACCTCATGTCTGTTATGCGCATGCGCATGATCCAATTTAATCGCTTTCTGCAGCTTTATTTATAATCATCATCATCATCAATAACAACATTAACATCATCATCATCAAGTACCATGTCTACTGGCGTAGGTGATCATGTTTCTCTACAACTTTTTATCTCGACTGTTATTTATCATTTCTGTTATTGACCTTCTGCCAACCCATTCTCTTAAGCTGTGTGGTATCTTTTCTCTTTGCTTTCCTGTCTCTTCGTCCTTCAATTTTCCCAGTTGTTACAATATATTCCAGCTGTTCCATTATCATTACAGGGCCAAAAATAATGATTGTTTCATCCTAATAATAGATTAGTTCTCTTTTTGCTTTGGCCTCTTTCAGAACGTTTTAAATGCTCTTCTAGCTGTCCATAGTAATCTCAACATTTTCTGTAAAACAACATTTCTACAACATCCAGTGATTATCTTGTCTGTTATCCTATTGTCCATGATTCACGTCCTAATCGATCCATGATTATGCAAAGATATTACGATGGTGGTTTTCTGTTGCCTTCAGTCGGTTTGTTTAAGTTTGGTCCCGCTAGCCTTTGACTAAAAAAAAATCTCACCCACAAGGCAGTGGGGTTGTTTTACTTCAAGGTTCCCTCCCTTATCCTTTTACTCTCCCAAGCATACAATACAAGGCAGCAGGGCAGCCGCGTGTTTTACTGTCTACTGTATACAGTAGCTGGTAGAAATTACCCTACCTGACATAGGCTTTATTTATAGCGTAGTTTCTAGATCTCTAGCTTAGTGGTACATTTGGTGTGGCTCAATGCCAGCCTGTAACCCTTCGACCCACTTGATAAATTGGGTACCTAGATATCTGATTTAGAAAGGTATTGCCTGTACCGCTTTACCCCCAAGTACTGTTACCTTGTACAGTGAAGTTTGAAACTTGATCCCCTATACCATTAATCATCACTAGGTCGCATGTCCTTTGCAGAACGTTGTATTCACCACAGCTCGTCTGAAAGAATCTCTGTCTCTAGCCAGATCGCTCACTTCTTCTGTTGTCATGTTCAAGATCTCATTAATGTCTTGAAACCACCTTCTTCTGTTGTCATGTTCAAGATCTCCTTGATGTCTTGAAACCCTTCTTCTGTTGTCATGTTCAAGATCTCCTTGATGTCTTGAAACCACCCTCTTCTGTTGTCATGTTCAAGATCTCCTTGATGTCTTGAAACACCTTCTTCTGTTGTCATGTTCAAGATCTCCTTGATGTCTTGAAACCACCTTCTTCTGTTGTCATGTTCAAGATCTCATTAATGTCTTGAAACCACCTTCTTCTGTTGTCATGTTCAAGATCTCCTTGATGTCTTGAAACTACCTTCTTCTGTTGTCATGTTCAAGATCTCCTTGATGTCTTGAAACCACCTTCTTCTGTTGTCATGTTCAAGATCTCATTAATGTCTTGAAACCACCTTCTTCTGTTGTCATGTTCAAGATCTCATTAATGTCTTGAAACCACCTTCTTCTGTTGTCATGTTCAAGATCTCATTAATGTCTTGAAACCACCTTCTTCTGTTGTCATGTTCAAGATCTCCTTGATGTCTTGAAACCACCTTCTTCTGTTGTCATGTTCAAGATCTCATTAATGTCTTGAAACCACCTTCTTCTGTTGTCATGTTCTAGATCTCCTTGATGTCTTGAAACCACCTTCTTCTGTTGTCATGTTCAAGATCTCATTAATGTCTTGAAACCACCTTCTTCTGTTGTCATGTTCAAGATCTCCTTGATGTCTTGAAACCACCTTCTTCTGTTGTCATGTTCAAGATCTCATAATGTCTTGAACCACCTTCTTCTGTTGTCATGTTCAAGATCTCCTTGATGTCTTGAAACTACCTTCTTCTGTTGTCATGTTCAAGATCTCCTTGATGTCTTGAAACCACCTTCTTCTGTTGTCATGTTCAAGATCTCATTAATGTCTTGAAACCACCTTCTTCTGTTGTCATGTTCAAGATCTCATTAATGTCTTGAAACCACCTTCTTCTGTTGTCATGTTCAAGATCTCATTAATGTCTTGAAACCACCTTCTTCTGTTGTCATGTTCAAGATCTCCTTGATGTCTTGAAACCACCTTCTTCTGTTGTCATGTTCAAGATCTCATTAATGTCTTGAAACCACCTTCTTCTGTTGTCATGTTCTAGATCTCCTTGATGTCTTGAAACCACCTTCTTCTGTTGTCATGTTCAAGATCTCATTAATGTCTTGAAACCACCTCTTCTGTTGTCATGTTCAAGATCTCCTTGATGTCTTGAAACCACCTTCTTCTGTTGTCATGTTCAAGATCTCCTTGACGTCTTGAAACCACCTTCTTCTTGGTCGGCCCTTGATGCGTCGTACAGGAACTCTGCCTTCCGTTCTTGTTATTTTCCAGCCCGTTGTAGCTTTTGACGTGTCCATAGTATTTTAATTTTCTTTCTGTAGAATGGTTTATAAGCCAGTTCTTTTAATGTTTAAAATCTTTTAAATGTCTTCATTGCTCTTTTTCATTATCCCAAAGTATCTTAAATGATTTTTTTGGTAGCATTTTCTTTTTTTCTAATGACTCGATTTTCTTCCTTGATGTTTGCGAGATTGTCCATGATTCACAACATTACCCGCACGATACTGAATAAGCATAACTATACAGAATGTGGCTAGACCAATCTGTCTCTCATTTCTCCATGTCTAGTATATAATTCAAATATAAATAAAAACACTGAAGGACACTTTCCAGAAAGCGATAGCTAGAACTCATGTAGGTTACTTCCCCCTCGCTCAGGTTGGTAACTCCAATCCAACTCTCAAGCCTGCTGCTGGCAAGGGTGTCACAGCTGTTGTGTAGCGGACACATTTAAGACTGTAGCAAACAGTTCTCTACATAGGCGCTCTCAACCCTTTAATAGACGAACAACTCACACCAGTAACGTTTCAATGAGCGAGTATTATGAAATATAACTGATATGTGAATATGTATGTATATATGTACGTATGTGCATTTGTATGTGTGAAATAATAAAATAATAAATATTTAAAATACTCACTCAACTGATGATCAACATCAACAAAACAGAAGTCATGAATGTCGCAAAAGAGAAACAAAACAATATAATTATAGAAGTCAGGCAACTAAAACACGTAGAGGGATTCAAATACCCTGGCAGTTTAGTGACAAACGACAATTCACAAACAGCAGAGATAGAATCAAGATGCATCAAAGCTTGTCAAATCATCGGACAGTTATTACTGTTGTCCAACAATGAAACAATTCTAGGGGAAAACGGGCACTCTACAATACAATCTCATTCCATCGTTGTGCTACCAATGTCAGTCCTGACCCTAGATTCAAGAACAAGAAAAATAGCCTCTGCTGAGATAAAGTGTGTTAGGCGAATGACAGGAAACGACCCGAGAGACAAGACCAGTAAAGAAGAACTGAGGAAAAAGCTAGGAATAACCCCCACCATAGAATATATAAAGAAACAACAGACAAATGGTTTTGGCCACGTGAGAAGACAGAGTGATCAAAACACAACGCAAACGATCCCTCAATAAACATTGCGAGAACACCAGATCCAAGGGTCGACCAAGAAAAAGATAGAATGACGGAATATTAGAAGCACTAGGAAACATAACAGCAACAGAGGTGAAAAGAAGAGCAAAAGACCGCAAATTATAGCTCCCCTCGACGCTGAAAGGCAAATAAGGAGGGAAAGAAGAAAAAGACTAATGATACCCTTGTGCCTTGAATATCACTTGGAGTTTCAGTGATGTCCAAGGAGAAATTGTTTGTAGAGATGCATAAACTGCCTTCCAGATGTGAACCTGTTAATCTTGTGTGCTCTTTGTTGTTGAGTCACATTATAAACGAGAAAGCTTTATCGCACAGATAGGTTGCCCCTAACACATCCAGACATTTGAGAGAAAGACTCCGAAATATTTGGAAGCTTTTTGTATCTTCTCCTCCCAAATAGTTTATGAATTTCTCCTTTTGAAACAAATATTTCAACGCTAAGGACGACGGGCGAACTATCAGTCCAAGTTCTACAAGAGCAGTTATATTGATTTCTTCCAAATCTCTATTTTTCTTATTGAGTCCACACTAACTAAACTGGAAGTGGTTATATAAAATGTTCAAAAACCGTTTCATTTTATTTGAAACTACGAAAAAGCCGATCATGGTCGGTCAAAATCTTGAGTTCCGACTGAAAGATTTTAGGACAATCAAAGTAGGCGTGGCCAAGACTTGAGAGTGTGTGGACGTTCCAGGAAATGTTGTACTTATTCTTACTTGTTGTAGCAAGTTCCAGGAAATGTTGTACTTTATTCTTATTCTTCTTGTTGTAGCAAGTTCCAGGAAATGTTGTAGTTTATTCTTACTTGTTGTAGCAAGTTCCAGGAAATGTTGTACTTTATTCTTACTTGTTGTAGCAAGTTCCAGGAAATGTTGTAGTTTATTCTTTATTGTTGTAGCAAGTTCCAGGAAATGTTGCATTTCATTCTTGTTTTAGCAAGAAATATTTCTGCTTTAAACCGAATTTACACTATAAGTTTTTTTCTTGTTTTTCCCACTCTCAAG